>JBBPBX010019152.1:34156-44752 GCA_038048925.1 Garcialebias charrua
GTATATATATATGTATATATAATTATTTTTAAATGGGAGATGCGTCGTAACCACGAAACGTCGTAACTCGAGACCGTCGTAAGTCGAGGACTATCTGTACTTATATAGCGCTTTTTTATCTTATCAAGATACTCAAAGCGCTTTACACTACAATCTTTGCCCTCATTTACCCATTCATACAGCACTCTACTAGATCTCTACAAAGATATAGTACCAATATACAACTACTCATTCTAAAGAGACTAATCAGTGCTTTAGATCATATTCATACACAAATGGGACACACATCAGAGGCAATGAGGGGTTCAGTGTCTTGCCCAGGGACACTTTGACGTGTGACTGCAGGTGGATTCGAACCCCCAACTCTTGCATTGTAGGATGACTGTTCTAACCACTCAACCACAGCCGCCCTACAGTAAAAACAAACAAACAAAAACAATATTGAACACAACGCTGAGCGAACTAGTCAACAGTACATATTGTTTTTACTCAGTCAGTGTCATCTCAACATATGGGGGAGTGGTGGTGAAGAGGTTAGAGAAGGTGGGTCGCCAGCTCAACTCCCTGTACTGACAACATCAAAATGTCAGAGTCAGAGAATCTTTATTGTCATTTGCACCGCATGTGGTACATGTGATGAAATGAGATTATGTACACAGGGTCCCAGTTACATTCAACAACAAAATGCAAGAGAAAAACAGTAATAACATCTAGGATTGACTAAGAAAAACATCAACTAGAAATACACTAAGCACTAATGTAATAGAAAAACAAAATCATTACAAACAGACAGCCGCACGAACATGAGTCTATATGAGCAAATGGTCACATATGAACATAGCAACAAGAAAACAGATCAGCATCAGCATGATGTGATATTTTGCAGTGTTTACTCTTATTATTTATTTATTCATGAGTCTAACAGCCTCAGGGTAGAAGCTGTTCCTCAGTCTAGTGGTTCTACACTTAATGCTCCTCAACCTCCTTCCTGAGGGGAGTGGGGCAAAAAGTGTGTGTGCAGGGTGAGTGGGGTCTTTCATGATGCAGGTGGCTCTTTTCCTGCATCTGGAGGTGTAAATGTCTGTGATGGTGGGGAGACTGACTCCAACAGACTTCTGTGCAGCCTTCACCACTCTCTGTAGAGCTTTCCTCTCTGCAACTGTGCAGCCTCCATGCCACACGTTGATGCTGGAGCACAGGATGCTCTCCACTGCACACCTGTAGAAGGAGGTGAGGACTGGGCTGCTCAGACCAGCTCGTCTCAGCCGTCTGAGGAAGTAGAGTCTCTGATGACCTTTCTTGATCAGGCTGGTGGTGTTGTTGCTCCAGCTGAGGTTATCATTCAAGTGTACACCCAAGTACTTGTAGCTGGAGACCACTTCCACTGCAGATCCACTTATGTTCAGTGGGGTGTGGGTGTGTTTGTTCCTTCTGAAGTCCACAATCATCTCCTTTGTCTTCTTCACATTTATGTGAAGGTTATTGTCTTTGCACCAGCTCTCCAGGTGTTCCACCTCCTGCCTGTAGCTGGACTCATCATTGTTCGTGATGCAGCCCACCACAGCTGTATCATCTGCAAACTTTACAATATGACAGCCTGGATGGGTGGCTGCACAATCATGTGTGAGCAGAGTGAACAGAAGAGGGCTTAACACACATCCTTGAGGAGAGCCAGTGCTGAGGGTTATGGTGGAGGAGGAGAAGTTGTGGATCTTCACGGACTGAGGTCTGTTTGTTAAGAAGTCTGCGACCCAGTTGCAAACGAAGGGGCTAGTCCTAGTGTGAATAGTTTGTCCATCAGGATTTGGGGGATCATGGTGTTGAAGGCAGATGTGAAGTCCACAAAGAGCATACGGACGTATGAGTCCTTCTGATCCAGGTGGGTGAGAGCAGTGTGGACCACAGAGGAGATTGCGTCCTCTGTTGATCGGTTCTCACGGTATGCATACTGATGGGGGTCCATGTTCATGTTGATGGATGTTTTGATGTGAGTCATGACCAGTTTCTCAAAGCATTTTGCGACTATCGGGGTGAGGGCCACTGGCCGATAGTCATTCAAAATGTGGGAGGGAAAGATGAAACACCCACATCTCCCTCCACCCTCATCTGCCTTATCCAGGGCCCTTGAGCAAGGACCTTAACCTCCACCATCTGCTCCCCTGGGTGCCCTAGATGGCAGCTCTCTTTGCTCCACACAGCGCTGTGATAGCTCGGTGGTTGCATCAGGAAGGGCATCAAGCATAACTTCTTGCGAGTTACAGGTAGTCCTCGACTTATGACACCCTCAACTTACGACGTTTCGGACTTACGGCACGCATCTCATTAAAAATATATAATATTTTTATTTATTTAAATAAATAAATGTACAGTACAGTACAGTTACCAAGCACTTACCCTATCCTAACACAGTTTTTAAAGATGAAGGAGTGAGTTGAATTGTCTCCCTCCTCCCTAGCAGGTTCCATTCACATATAGGGAGCTAGCTCCCTTTATGTGAAAGGGAGACAATTCAACTCACTCCTTCATCTTTAAAAACTTGGTTAGGATAGGCTAAGTACTGTACATTTATTTATTTATTTATTTAAATAAAAATGTATTTTGTATGTGCTCCGACTTACATTATTTTCGACTTGGTGTGTAACGGTGTGTAAGAACGGAACTCGTTCGTAAGTCCGGGACTACCTGTATTTCGCTGTGGCGACCCCTGACGAAGTCAGCAGACAAAAGAAAAAGAAACGTGTCATCTCAATATATACGTATGACCCCACAGCTTGTAAATTTATTTCTTATTCTTCTTTTTAAACATTTTGTATCTAGATTGTATCTTCCAGTTGTAAATTCTTAGTGATGAAAATCAAAATGAGTAGATTATATGTGGCTTGCTTTTCATCCATTTGTTATTCAGGCACATTACAGAAGAAGACTAAGCGATGATGTCTTTGCAGATCACACGGTCTTTGACTGAGGGTCTTGAAGTCTTGCATTTATTGATCAGCACTTTGAGAGAGTGACTCAAATCCTTGGTCATGTTACAGATTTCCAGCCACATTTTCAAGCAATACATTGAGTCGGTGACAAGGCCAGTTTATGATGCAGCCTACAGGATTAATGCTTTTGTGTGAAGTCATTTTAAATTTATTTAATACATTCATCATATTGTAGTGCAGTTAAGACTTGCTACAGGAAAGCAACAAGCTTAAATACTGTAATAGGTTTGACATTCTTCCAAAGTCTGGAAGTGAGACAACTATTTGCAATGCTTCATTCTCTAAAAATGTTTATCTTCCAGTCATTATTTTCCAAAGTTTAAATGAAATGTGATTTCACTGTGCGTAAAGTTTCAAAGTTGTACCTGGTTAGTATATATGCTGAATGTCAACATCTTCACACAAAAGGGCTTAAAATCTGCAGTAAATCGTATAGTGTTTAGCTGACTTCAGCTCAGACAAAAACAAACCTGCTGAGTTTTCTCTAGTTGACAGCAGTATAGTGTCACATTTTCTAAATACATATACAGTCAGACGCCAAATGATGACAATTTGTTAGACTGCAGTGCAAACATTTAACATATTTTTTACCAGCTATTTTTTGTGGCTAGCTGATGGGTATCAGACGCAATAATTCTGCTAATGACATTAAAACTTTCATATTTAATTTTCTGCATATTTTTGTTGCAATGTGTATTTTGTTAAGTGGATGCTTTGGCAAAAAAAACAAGTTTTTGTAACTTATTTTAAAAATCTTATCTAGAGTCCTTAAAAAACAGGCATTCTCTTTATGACTTACAGCAGTCAATTTATATTTTAAAATAGCGTTGGTCTTGTTTAAACAATTGCACAGCACCGAAACAGCTTTAGTTAAGGGTTGAAATGGCATTCTGTTAGCAAATGATTCTGGTCAGTTTGCAACACTTGTAATCCTTGACCTTACCACTGCTTTTGATACTGTTGACCACAGTATCCTTATACAGTATCAAGGTTAGAGCACTGAGTTGGGATTACTGGTGCAGCATTAACATGGTTCCATTCTTTCCTAAGTGATAGGAGTTTCAGTGTTAAGGTTGGAAATAGTGTATCTGCGTCAGTGCCCCTTTCTTGTGGGGTCCCACAGGGCTCGATTCTTGGACCTCTTTTGTTTTCATTTCATATGCTGCCTTTGGGGTGACGTCTATCCTGAGGAAACACGGTCTTTCATTTCATTGTTATGCTTATGATTGTCAAAATTTTCTGCCCTTTAAACCTAACAGTTCTTGCTCCATTTGCCCTCTGTTAAAACGTCTCAATAGCCGTGTTTCCATCAAGGTTTCTAGATGCGCATTTTGAAGTATCGCAGCAGAAAAGCTTAATGGAAACGGCAAAATGCGAATTTACTTCCTCAAATTCGCCAAAAAGTTTATACGCTCGCTTGAGGTGGTTTTTGGGATCTTCGAAAATGAGCAGATGCGCAAAACGACAGATGGAAACAGATTTGCCGACTCAGTTCTGCCGTAGCGAACATTCACGTCATGTGACTGATCAGCTGTTTCCGCTCCGGACAACATGTAACATCGCTAAAACTAGTTGGCATGACAGAATAAATACAACTTGCCTGATAGCAACACATACCTGAAATAAGAAAGTTCATACTCAATAATCCAGGTATCAAATCTGATAAGTCTCAATCTGGTCATCTGGACAGTTTCTTTTAGTCAAAACGTTTCACCCTCAGTCCAGAGGGCTTCCTCAGTCAGAGTTCCAGCACACTGATCTTCCCCCACCAAGCTGTGAACAACTTGGTGGGGGAAGATCAGTGTGCTGGAACTCTGACTGAGGTGAAACGTTTCGACTAAAAGAAACTGTCCAGATGACCAGATTGAGACTTATCAGATTTGATACCTGGATTATTGAGTATGAACTTTCTTGTTTTGAACCACTTTGGCTGTGGCTGCCTGCCTGGGAGGAGTCGACGAGGGACAGGACGGCCCCCAGAAACCATCTTGGCTCCAGCAAACTGGTTGGTCCACATAAGTTGTTTACAGCTTGGTGGGGGAAGATCAGTGTGCTGGAACTCTGACTGAGGAAGCCCTCTGGACTGAGGGTGAAACGTTTCGACTAAAAGAAACTGTCCAGATGACCAGATTGAGACTTATCAGACATACCTGAAATATTCTCTCTATTTTGACGAGATGTGTGGCCGGGTTCTGTTTTCAACCGCTACTTCCTGTTTACTGTAGACATGCGTAACGCTGACGTCTGACGTAATGACGCTGACGTAATGACGCTGACGTCTGACGTAATGACGCTGTGCGTGGCCTGGTAGATGCGATTCAAGCCAGTTGATGGAAACACTTCTGCTTCGCATTAATTTGTATTTACATATTTGCGAGATTTCAAAAATTAGCTCAAAATTCGAAATGAAAATGGATGGAAACACGGTTTATGACATCAAGGCATGGACGACTTCACGTTTTTTATGTTTTAATGATCAGAAAACTGAAGTCATTGTGTTTAGCCCTGTCTCTGATCCTGTAAATCTTGACTCTCTTTAACCATATATTAAACAGTCTGTTAGGACTCTTCGGTTGGTTTTAGACTCTGGCTTTAACTTTAATAAACAGATTAACTGTTCTACAAAAAAGCTTGTTCCAGTTAAGGCAGATAGCTAAGCTTAAAGGGATTGTGACATGATGTTGGAAATTTGCATATTTGTCAGAACATATATATCTTATATCATTGAGCTCTGTTCGTTTTTGCAAAATAAATTATAAATATATTAAAATTTTATTCCAAGTTATGGTAGTTTTTTTCTCTGGGATACGCCCCTAAAAATCTGCGCATTTCCGCAAAACGTCATCTTGACGTGACAACGGGAAGGCACGCTCCAACGTGCATTTAAATAATAATGGCGGAGCATGTCCTATCGCGTCTGAGATATCATTTTAAGACAGTAAATCTTCCAAAACTCTCATTAATAAACACTCCCTGAATAAAAAGAAATTACAGATGTTACCTGATGGCGCAGACATAATTTAAAAATACATACATAGCAACGTGTTTGCTCCGGGCTCTCGGCTAATGTTTCTTAGAAGCTATCTTGGCTAACAGAGTCCCTGACACCGGTCACGTCTGAGATATATCATTGTAAGACAGTAAATCTTCCAAAACTCTCATTAATAAACCCTCCCCGAATAAAAAGAAACTACAGATGTTACCTGATGGCGCAGACATAATTTAAAAATACATACATAGCAACGTGTTTGCTCCGGGCTCTCGGCTAATGTTTCTTAGAAGCTATCTTGGCTAACAGAGTCCCTGACACCGGTCACGTCTGAGATATATCATTGTAAGACAGTAAATCTTCCAAAACTCTCATTAATAAACCCTCCCCGAATAAAAAGAAACTACAGATGTTACCTGATGGCGCAGACATAATTTAAAAATACATACATAGCAACGTGTTTGCTCCGGGCTCTCGGCTAATGTTTCTTAGAAGCTATCTTGGCTAACAGAGTCCCTGACACCGGTCACGTCTGAGATATATCATTGTAAGACAGTAAATCTTCCAAAACTCTCATTAATAAACCCTCCCCGAATAAAAAGAAACTACAGATGTTACCTGATGGCGCAGACATAATTTAAAAATACATACATAGCAACGTGTTTGCTCCGGGCTCTCGGCTAATGTTTCTTAGAAGCTATCTTGGCTAACAGAGTCCCTGACACCGGTCACGTCTGAGATATATCATTTTAAGACAGTAAATCTTCCAAAACTCTCATTAATAAACCCTCCCCGAATAAAAAGAAACTACAGATGTTACCTGATGGCGCAGACATAATTTAAAAATACATACATAGCTACGTGGCCTGTATCGCGGCTATTGTGTTAGCTATCTGATTCGGCTAGCTTGTTAGCAGCGAACAAACATAATCTGCCGTGATAATTGGCTTTATACACTCAAAGTGTATAAAGTAAAACAACATGAACTCACGTAAAATAAATAGTTTATAATCTAAAACACTACACACCTCCGATTATGTTTACACAAAGACTTACTCATCTCCTGGACAGTCTTCCGATGGTCCCTGCGTTGTTTCGACATGGTAGCTCCTGTGGGACTTTCTTCTGTAGATTTTCTTTTAAAAATAGTAGGAATAGCATCCGGTTTTAAAAGTCTTCTGAATCTTACTGGTAATCCTAAAGATTCTTTTATACCAGGTGCTGAAAACAATCGGCAGTGAAATGGTTGCTGCAGACATACGACTCCTGGAACCCACCGGTCCTTGGTCCATTCTTGACGAAGTTTGTCATCTTTTGGAAATTTGTGAAGGCTCACTTGTTCACTGCTGATATTAGAACACACAAATGCGCTACAACGTGACGGCATTTTTCAAGTTACACAAATAAAAGAGGCGATCCTTCAGGAAATGAATTGTATGGCAAGCAGTTAACACACCTAACAAACGGGCAAGGCTCTGCCTTCTTCCCGTTGTCACGTCACGCTGATGACGTATTGCGGAAATGCGCAGAATTTTAGGGGCGTATCCCAGCAAGTACCAGAGGAAAAATTAGCATAATTTAGAATACAATTTTAATATATTTATAATTTATTTTGCAAAAACAAACAGAGCTCAATGATATAAGATATGTATGTTCTGACAAATATGCAAATTTCCAACATCATGTCACAATACCTCTAAGTCCATGCTGACCAGATCTAACCTTGAAAAAATAGTCCAGCATTCATTACAACCCGGCTGGACTACTGTAACATGTTTTATGATGGGGTCAGTCAAGTGTCCCTTTCACGTCTCCAGCTCGTCCAAAATGCTGCAGCTCGGCTATGAACAGGAACTCGTAGGTTTGAGCGCATTTCACCAGTTTTGTCCTCCCTTCACTGGCTCTCTGTGCTTGTCAGGGTGATTTTCAAATTCTCCTGTTGACCTTTAAGTACATAAACGGCCTTGCACCCTCATACTTCTCTGACCTACTGGAACCATATGCTCCTTCTTGGGCGCTGAAATCATCTGATCAGCTTCTTTTGGTTGTACCAAAAACCAGAATGAAGCTCAGAGGAGATCAGGATTTTCAGTCATGGGCCCTAAACTTTGGAACAATCTTCCCCTCAACATTAGACAGACCACTTCACTTCCTGTTTTTAAATCTCTCCTAAAAATACATCTGTATTCACTGATGTTTAACACAGTGTGACTTGATTTACTATTTCATTGTTTCTCATTGTTTTAGAGTTTTTATGCTTTTATTTGTGATGCTTTTAATTACATCTTGTTATTATAAGTTTTATTTAATTACTGCCTTGATTTTATTGTTGAGCATTTTGGTAGCAGCTGCTAGTTTACCTGTGCTTTATCCACAATATTCCTACGCCCCATGATGCCTTGCGCGAATTATGGGAACGACTTCCGCCTGAAGTGAGAGCAGCAGTTAAAGCCCAGTCTACTGGCTGTATTTATCACGTTTGTTTTTTTTGGTTTTGTTTATTTCTAATTAATTGCAATGGTTACTTCGTGTTGGGTTAGTGGGTGTTGCTGTCGGGTAGACGTTTGTTCAAAGTGCAGTTTTCACTTCAACGTGAAGGATTTATCTCCATCGGAGGAGCTGACAGCTGCACCTCCTCTGCCTGATCTGCTCCCGAAGACGTCGTGTTCAGATCACGTTTTCTCCGGTAAACAAAATATTCTACATAAATCATTTTGTGAAACAATTTCAGAACAATGTGAGAGTATAATTTTCTCTGTGTTGGAGCTGTTGTTTTTTTTTTCTTCATGATTTAGCACCGTCTACTAGCTGTGGTTAGCTTAGCATGTAGCGTTAGCATCTGTTAAAGTATTTACTAAACAAATCTGTGGATAAATAATATAACTACATGTGTGTGTAATACATTTGCAGTACATACATATGCTGTGTGTATGTGTATACTGTATGCACACTATATATACAGTATATACATACATACTGCACATACATACTGTACTGTAGTACTGTTTTGATTGTAGGTCCCTGTTACTCTCATGTGAATAAAGCAGTGGGATGCTGTTTGTACAGAAAATATTCCATAACACAAGCTCATCTTTTGGTTATTACTACATTTGTTCTATTGAAATATTTATATTTTCAGGAAGGCCTGCACACAAGTCACAGACTGGTCTCCCACGCTGAAGTTGACAGACACACTTACTCTGAGACGCAGGAGCAGAAGAACAAGTAATGACACAAGCACCTGGCACAATAATTCAAAAATATTAAAGTAAATCTAAGATAAAATTACTGAAATCAATATAAAATTGAACATTACAGTATATCTTTGTGAATGAGTAAAAAATGTAGGAGCAACTGTATTTATTCTTTCTACTTTGAGTAGCAAACTTGGTCTTATTTTAGACTTTGTGATGCAAACATGACAGTTTTATTCTTTTTTTAAGGTACAGACGAGTGAAGGGCCAAGTTCCATCGTCTTGGATTCCGGAGGGGTTTGCTGCTTGCTCCAGTCGTCCAGTGGTCGTCCAGTGGTTGTCCAGTGGTCCCACATGATTAGGAATCTGTTCCAGTTTGTTTAAAATCAGAAACTGCCCATCATTTCTTGTTGAAGAGTGTATTTGACCTGGTATTTATTCTGGTATTTATTCTGCAGCCAATCATTTTCATTAAAAGACATCAAATCACCCACAGTTCTCATATTGTATTCAGTTTCAAATGTTTTTAGTTTATTCATTCATTCAACCTTTATTTATACAGGCTTGCCTCGTTGAGCCACGGGGACTCATTTACAAGAGGGACCTGTCTCACTCACACCCAGAGTCAATTTAGAGTTAACAATCAGCCTAAAATTTATAATTATAGCTTTTATTCTTATCAATCTCCTCCTGGAGGAGGAACCACAGCAACATGCATGTTTTTAAGTTTTGTACTTGTCAATAAAAAACTAAACTGGTAAGTTGCCAAAAAAACAATCACATCTAGTGTTTTTATTTGCAGTAGAACTTCTCATTAGACATTAAACAACGTATCTTATTGAAATAAAGAAGGTGAAACACAGCAACACCAAATGCACTTCAAACGCAGATTTATTTATAGAAATTATATTTTCACTCATTTGTTGCTGTGGTACATAACTGCACACAAACTTCTGGACCAACTGGAGCGTCATCCATCTCCTGGACCAACTGGAGCTTCATCCATCCCTGGACCAACTGGAGTGTCATCCATCCCTGGACCAACTGGAGCTTCATCCATCCATCCCTGGACCAACTGGAGCATCATCCATCCATCCCTGGAACTCACCTTATGCAGAAATATAACAGAAAGGAGGAAAAGAAAAGTACAGTATACAAACATTAGGGTTCATTTATGAACACACACAAACACACCTAGATTATATATAAAAGAAACCCACGCACACACACACACACACCTATATTATATATATATATATATATAAATAAACACAACAGACACCTATATTATATATACAGTATAAATAAATATACACAGACAGCATACATACAGTATATAGGTGCGTGTGTTTATTTGCCAGTTATGCACGAAAATAGTATCATTTAATCACTGACTACATAAAATCATAAAACTAAAAGCTGTCTC
>JBBPBX010019153.1:4626-37831 GCA_038048925.1 Garcialebias charrua
TGTGTTGGTGCCAGCAGCTTGGGTTGGGTTTTTGTTTAAGTTCGGTTGTTTTAAATACACCCCCCACCACCCCCCCACCCCCAAACCCCCTTCAGTGTCCCTAAGGCACTGCACCTCTGGGTGTGTGTGCAGGTGTTTCCTAAACTGAGGCTGAAAGAGGAAGCAGCTTCATTTAAAATAAATAAATACCGGTAAATAAGAATACAGTAAGGCAACAAAAAAAGGTACTTATTTATTTTCTTATAAAACTTTAGCTTTCATTACAAGGATACAAGGATTTTTATTGTCATACACACCACATGTGGTACGTGAGGTGGAACAAAACTATGTACACAGGGTCCCAGTTGCATCCAACAAAAATACAAATTGTAAGAAAAACGTTAGAAAGATCCAAGTCATGAACTAAGAATACACTAAGCATAATGGTACAAAAACAACACGGCAAAACAACAGCATGAGTCTGTGTGAGCAGATGAGGACTAATGAACACAGCGACATGAAGTAAATCAGCAGCACATATCAACAACCAAGTGGCATTACAGTGATTTTCACAGTTTTTTTCCCCCCAGCTGAGGTTATCGTTCATGTGTACACCCAAGTACTTGTAGCTGGAGACCACTTCCCCCGCAGATCCTCCTATGTTCGGGGGTGGGGTAGATGTGTTTGTTCTTTTTGAAGTCCACGACCATCTCCTTCGTCTTCTTCACATTGATTTCAACCTGAAGAGACTCACAAAACGAGAGAGAGAATACAATTAAAATGTTTTATTGATTAAGGTTTCTTTGGCGCTCGGGCCCCGGCGGAGGGCATGCATGCCGGACTGCTGAGAGCTTGAATGTCCGGCATAGGGAGATAGATTATGGATATCTACCCCCCCCGGGACCCGAACCCGGTGGTGGAGACGGGACCGCAGACGTCCAATCCATCCCACCGGTACGTGAATGCCGGCCAGCCAGCGGCCGACGGCACCGGTCAACCCTGAGACGAACACCAGCGCAGAACCTCCATCCTGAGCAAGCACGAAGCGACAGTGGGAAGGAAAAACTCCCTCGAGAGGAAGAAACCTCCAGCAGAACCAGGCTCAGGACAAGCGGCCATCTGCCATGACCGGCTGGGTCGCAGGGAACAGGAAGCAGGAACGCACACAGCAGCAGGACCAAGACGAAGGCGAGCAGGACAACCCCAGGCGGCGGAGGCGGGACGAAGAACAGGGGAGAACCGAGGAACCAGAAACCCCGGGAGGAGACGGGGAGGTGGAGGGAGGCGACTAGACTGGCAACGGGCAAACAGGAAGAGCTGAGGAAAGGGCGCCTTATATTCAGGTGGACAGTTGATGAGTGATTCGATGCAGCTGTGAGTCTTGCCATTGTTGAATTTGCGTCTTCGACTTCATGTGAAGGTTGTTCTTCCTGCACCAGCTCTCCAGGTGTTCCACCTCCTGCCTGTAGCTGGACTCATCATTGTTTGTGATGCATCCCACCACTGCTGTATCGTCTGCAACTTTACAATATGACAGCCTGGATGGGTCAGTACGCAGACATACGTTAGCAGAGTTAACAGGAGGGGGCTCAACACACAGCCCTGTGGGGAGCCCGTGCTAAGGGTTATGATGGAGGAGCAGAAGTTGTAAATCTTCACAGATTATGGTCTGTTGCTTAAGAAGTCCAGGACCCTGTTGCATAGAGGAACTTAATCCTAGTGCGAGTAGCTTTTCCATCAGGATCTGGGGGATCATGGTGTTGAAGGCAGATGTGAAGTCCACAAAGAGCATATGGACGTAAGTCTTTCTACTTCAGGTGGGTGAGAGGAGTGTGGACCACAGAGGAGATGGTGTCCTCTATGTTGATCGATTCTCGGAGTATGCATACTGATGAGGGTCCTTGTTGATGTTGATGGTTGTTTTGATGTGAGTCATGACCAGTTTTTTGAAGCATTTAGTGACTATCAGAGTGAGGGCTACTGACCGATAGTCATTCAGACCAGTCATTTTAGAGCTCTTTGGGACTGCGATGATAGTGGCAGTCTTGAGGCAGGTGGAAACTGTTGCCAGGGTGAGGGGAGAGTTAAATATGTCGGCCAGCACCTCGCAGAGTTGATCGGCACATTCTTTCAGCACTTTCCCTGGGATGTTGTCCGGACCAGTTGCCTTGTGAGTATTGCTCCTCCTGAAAGTACTCCTTACTTCTTTCTACTGTGGACATGGTGAGGAACTCTTCGTCTTGTGATAAGGCGAGTCTGGTGCTGCGTGGTCTGTTCGGGTCCTCAAAACGTGCGTAGAATCTGTTGAGAGCATCAGGCAGTGATGAATCCCTAGGGCATTGTGCACATCTACCTTTATAATCCGTTATGCACTTAATGCCCTTCCACATGTTCTGTGTATGAAGTGTCCCTGTATCTTCTGTGCCTATGCTGCTTTGGCCCTCTTAATACCAGCATCCAGCTCTAACCTTGTCCTCCTCAGCTCCTGTGAGTTGCCAGACATGAAGGCAGTGTCCCTGGCTCTCAGCAGGGTGCATAGTGCATACCTCTGCATTCAGCCAGGGCTTTTGGTTCGGATAGTGTTTCACATTCCTGAAGGTGGTGACGCCACCAGTTCATTATGTACCGTTTATGTACATTAACGTTCTGACAAATAATCATGAATGAGCAACTGAGGCAGTTTCAATGTAAAGCTACAAATATAATCCAGTATAAAACTGTAGAGGGGAAGGGAGGTGGGGTCTCAACAGGCTTTCTCTGCCTGTTTGCACTGTTTTACTCAGAACGGCAATCTTCAGTAACTCTTGTGACCAAGGGCGATTCTAGAATTTGACCTTTAGGGGTGCTTAACCCCCCAGTGCTGACTGTAGTGCCTCTTCGCTTGAACAACGTGGTGGCCATTGGCGTCAGAAGCATTCATAATGTTGGGGGGACACATTGGTGGGGGGATCTGGGGTCCTCCCCCAGAAATTTTTGAATAAAGTAGATGCCATTTCCAGCATGCTGGTGTATTTTAACAGGTTGTTCATCTATTTACCTACATACAGTAAGTAAACACTTGATTCAATAACTATTTCAGAGAGCTCAGCACAACAAGAAGTAGCGCTAAGCTAGCGGTGTGCAATGCAGACGTGCTAGCTAAGATGCTACAGATGTAACGCTCTGCTTTACATCACACAACCTAATAAACTTTGTACAAAATCAATTTAGTGTTAACTGATCATTAAAAAAGTAAAGACTGAACTTATGCAAATAGAAGAGGCTTATAAAATACACAAACCAAAGCACAACTAGTTTTAAGAATTAACCTTTAATTTAACCATTAATCATGCAATGCAATTATGATAAATAGTGGAGGATTTACCTGCAGTTACCTTCGTACAGATGAACATGTACTTCCTGTTTATCACTGTTTTACTCAGCTGCTCATGAGGTCGGCCGCAGGTCTTTATCATCTTTTACATTTCTCCAGACTCAGTTTAAGTTTTGGAAATGGAATAAACTGTATTCCACTCTCAAAATCATGGACATTCAACTAAACTGCTCAGGGGCCACAGTTACTGAAAGCCAGCAGCTCAGGGGCTGGACATTAAGGCTGTCATTTCTAACCTGGGCCCAAAGCTCAGCCCGGGCAGACCATAATTTAGGCCGGGCCGGGCCATGATAATGTGCCGAATGGGTGGGCCCGGTCCGTGTTGGGCTTCTAATTGCATCAGGGGATAAGCTACGATCTAATTATATGGCAACATGGCTTGCCATACATTCCCAACTGCATGCAATAATTTCAAAGCGAGCTGACCGGCCTTGAAAGAGGTAAAATAAAATTCAGTTTAGCTTCAGACGGGACTATCGGTAGGCTACTGCCAGGAAGCAGTCTATTGCGCAAATGGACATTCAGCCGCTGCACTCAGTGGACGTGTGTGGCTGACACAACCCAAACAGATGAGATCCCAAAGCAGGCAAGTCAGAGAGCAGGGTCTGTGTCTGAATAATGTAGAATGCAGGCAGAAACAGGGATTTGAATGCACTTTGATGGTCATGAAAGGACAAACACACCCTCAGCTCCGATCTTCTGCCCCTTTAATTCAGCCATGCACGTCTGCGACCGTTAATAACTATAAGCAGTCAAAGCTTAATAAAAAATGGGGGTTTTCAGGTTCAGACCAGTAATTACAGTACTGTTAATTCGTCAGGTTGGGTGGGGTTTGGAAATTATGGCTATGGGCTGGGGCTGAGTCGGATCTGATTTTTTGGGGCCCGAATGCAACTCTACCGGACATCCAGCAATTAAAGTCATTATATAAATAAACCAAGTATTACAATTATGTTTTTCAGGGGTGCTGAGTTAAAATTTAGGGGTACTTGAGCATCCCCCAAAAAGAGGCTAAAATCGCCACTGCCTGTGACCAAGAACGAAAGTATACAAGCCGTAACCAATCTTGCATCTCAACCAGAACCAGTTGTTTCTGTGCGTATCGTCCGTTATCTTTGTAAAAAGTTATTAACTATTGTTTGACTTGTTAGGAGTGTTTTGTTTAAATGCACTTTCTTCCCCCTCTCGGTCACACTACAGCTTTAACTTCAGAAGACATTTTCGACAAGTTTCTTTTTTTTTTTTTTGGTAGCATTCCCTTCAATTCAGTATTATTTAAAAAATGTAATAATATTATAGGACATCCTCGTTTTGTAATTAGACTGATATAACAGCGGTTAAAAAATTGCGGGCATTTCAAAACCTCTTGCATACATTTGTAATTAACATTTCAAACTGGTATTTTACTGACAGAATGAAACCAAAACAGGTTTACCTTTTAAAACAATCTGACAACAAGCAGTACTTCACAAACAACATAACTGTTTCTTTACTATAACAGGTCTCAAAAAGTCTTGAAAAACTATCTGGAAAACTTAATAAACATAAAATACTCACAGACGGCGAGCAGGCAGATCGAAGCCACTGGAACTATTAGACTTAATAAAACACATCGCAAAAATCAACAATAACAAGTCTGGATAACTCAGACTTGAGAAATGCTTTTCATATAACAGAGCAAGATGTGCTAATAGGAAGCTAAGAAATAAATCGAGGGTTTTAAACTGGGTTGTGAGGTATTTAAGGAACAGGTTTGTGAAGGTCAATGTTTGGGTATTGTTTGTGGTGTTCTGCAGGGGTCGGTGTTCGGTCCACAGCTGTTTCTCTTTTGAGTCTAAATATACCTGGTGCTGATGTTGCAGCTTTTACGGGAAGAGGACATGAATAAATTGAGAGTCTGGCTAAATAAAAACAAATGATCATTTCATCTGAATAAACTAAATTTATGGGGGGGTTTTGGGGAAAAGGAGTAAAATATAAATGCAAAAAAAGGGGGTTTATATTAAAATGGTGAATTAAAGCATAAAACATGATTACTGATGGAGTGGATTTATTTAGGAGGGCACTTTGCCCTTTGAAGAAATGTAAACATGAATCTGTCCTCTACTGTATTTTTATATACCCGGTAATCATTTAATCTACATTTTCTTTATATTCTTTTTGAGAAAAAAAGTTTATAAAACATAAAAAAAAACACAACTTTAAATAATAATAATAATAATAATGTCACATTTTTGTCATCTGTGTATGTTTCCATACTCAACTAATCTTCCTCTAACCTCTAATAATGAAAATGACGGGAAAGCAGATTCATATACCGTACATCATTATTCTTTAATATAAACAATAATAAAGCAGATTTGTTGAGCGTAAACCTTCAAACTGAAGGCAGTTATGGTACAACTCAGGTGAAGTGTTTCTTAATTTACTAAAATTGACTTGTACAAGACAAACAGTAGCTCAGTTTCATTAATGAAATAAACGTTTTATTATTAGTTAAATAAAGAAATAAAAGCTAAAGATCAGAATTACAGTAGATTTGTTTTAAAACAAAAACAAACATTTCAAGTTGTAAAAATTTGGTTTAAAATTACTTTTGGAGCTCAAATATGCTCACAAATAGACAAAAATATATATTTTCACGTAGAATAGTTATTGTTCAACAAGTCTTTATACTACAAAATTCTTAAAGTTTGTGTATACAGTAGTTAGCTATAAAGAAATAACAAAACTCATCCTTTTTCACTTTTATTGATGATTTTTGAAACAACCTGAGATAGCAACTACATAAAAACTGTAAATATAAATCTTTATTTTAGCTTCAGAAAGCTTCACAGAAATCAAACATTCTCGGTCTCGGTTAAGTTAAGTTACATTTGACTTATTTCCCCTGAACTCGGATGCTCCTGCGGACATGCCTTCCAAGTAATTTTGTGAACAGAAGCGTTCAGCAGAAAATAGACACGGCCCGCTCCATGTCTTGAAAGCTGAAAGAAAGCTGAGAGAACTCAGTCGTGAGCAGAGGCTGAGATGAAAACTGCAGACAAACTGAAAAATGTCCAGAAATATTGTATCAAATCTATTTCAAGCTGGTGAGATGATTCACGCACACGTAGAAAATATAGAAAATCACTCAGACTTTCCCACTCGTGCACACAAACACACACTATTGCCCCATTAAATGTAATTTCAGTGCAATTTCAGTCTTTTTGTCTGATGAAGGCACCTGAGTTGAAATCCAAGCTGAGCTGGACGTCAGGTAAGTGATGCTGCATGAATTTAACATCACCTTTTTTAACTATTTTTTTAACCATAGAAAGTAGTTACAAAACACTGAAATCAAACTGTTTCTCTATGTAAAAATGTAGCATTAAATTAAAAAAAAAAATGAATAAAAATGAGATATATCAGTTCATTTAGAATATTTTGTTATGTCAGCTTTTTATGACATTTTAAACCAATATGCAATCTGCTTCCATTTATTTAATTTGTTTTAAATACACTTTAGATAAAGACTTAAATTATATCCAAGCACAAGCATTAAAATTCTTTTAATTTTAATTTTATTTTATCTGAATACATTGTCAGCTAAAGCACCAGAGCCAACAAAAGTGCTGGCTCAGCGCTAATGTTTTTATTTTTATTTTTGATAATCTGCATCCTTAAAATGTCTGCACATTTTATGCGATTTTAGCTGTTCATAAATCAAAACATTCGGCTCATTCAGGAGATAAATGCTGTGGTACTTTTGGATTTTGCAACTTTTATACTTTTTTTTAAATATTTACTATTTACAAATGTTGTCTCCGTAGAAATGCATTACAATCTTCAGTTTCTTTAAAAACAGTTTTGTTTTTAAACTACTTCAGCTTTTGGCTCCATTTTGTTTTCTTGTTCAGTTTTAGCTTCTTCCATGAATTTCAGCATCTATTCAGCACTTAGCATCACACTGTGCCTTTGCACAAAACAATTTCTTTAGCTTATTTTTATTTATAATACTGAAGATATCGAACCAGTATTACTTCTCCTCTGCTCTTCTCTTCGCAAAGTAAAACTGAGACAAGCTGATGTTAGCTAATTAGCTAAAAACGTTTTGTATTTTCTGCTGACGAATCATTCCGCTGACATTTGTTGAAGACGTTGACATTAAAATTGAAATAAACAAGCAGAACAGAAGCTTCAACCTAAAATGAGCTAAACTGGACCTAAAAGCTAAATTTAAAGCAACTGTAGCTTACAGCTAAATTTAGCTAAAGAAAAACTTTACAGCTGAAATGAGGTCAAATTTAAAACATATTTGTTTATTTAATGAAACCCAAAAAGTTGGTTTGAAATTTAAACAAAAGAAAAAACATTAGAACATCTTTTTCCTGAACAAGTTGAACTTTTTTTTATATGTGAACAATTAAAAGAATCAAAATTATGCTGAATTCAATAATGAAACTGTATGGAAGACGCTATAATCAGGAAAAGAATAATGTGAATGTTGACGTTTGTTTCATTCTCTCAAGCTCTCAAAAGAGCCGCATGCATTCCTTCCCGCTCCCCGTTTCAATCCTGCTTTATTTTATTTATTTATTTTTCTCTCTGTCTGTGTATCGGAGCAGCTCCTATTTTTTACACATCTCCCAAAATGGAAACTACTATATTGGATCTGACCATCTGGACTTTCGACGTATATTACAAATTCTTTCAACAAAGCGACAGGGTCCTGGAGAACCACCCTCATCTGCTCAGACGAGACGTGCAGCTGGATATATCTCTGGGAGGATGTGTCTACCTCTGCTGTTGAACGAAGATACTGAAATTGCCAATAAGTGGATTTATGATAACAGGTTTCCTGCGTTTGTAATAGTCTGGATCCTGGTTTATCAACATACAAAGAAGATAACTGCAGCTAATTTGGACCTCGACAAGCTGCTGTCTATGTGAAGGTTTGGTTCGTGCTTGGAGGACTCAAAATCAGCTGATTTACGAGCAAAACCATAAGTTGGAAGTGATTTGAATCGCAGGTCACCTGTGGCTTTGGGACTTGTCAGCATGAAAAACCATCTTGAAGAGGCTCGTAAGCACGGACCAGTAGAATGTACCCTAGTCTGGATATTTTAGACCTTGGAAGTATCAATAACACTCAAGGCTGACAAAAAATTGTCTGTCTGAATAAATCAACAACTGTGGTTATATGAAACTCTCCCCAGCTGGCCTTGGAACAGGCCAACTTATCAATTTCTCCTGGGAAATGTGTAAAGTAAGGAAAAGCTTAGTCTATCGCAACCCCATTCCCTCAACCCCCTTCTGTGGAGTCTTATCAGAACTGTGCCAGCTGACCATCATCTTATCAGGACAATGGACTATCTGTTAGTGCTTCATGGACCGCCTTGTTGTAAATGCATATGTAACGTGTTCATAAATGTGCTTTAGCTGACAGAGGTATTTTTTTTATGTCTTAAATCTTGCCCTGTAAGGTCAAGGTGTGAAGAGATATTTTTTGTGATGCCACTACTCTCTCCTCATGGCTTTGTCCCTTTTTCTATCTAAAAATATTATTCTGAATAAGAATAAAAAGGCCGCACTTTATAGCAGCAGCTTCGTGCACTCCGTCCATCTTTCAGATGGCTGTACGTACATGTTCTCGCTGTATTTCGATGCAATGATAATGAAGCTTATTCTGATTCTGAAATATATATATATACATATATATACATATATATATATACATATATATATATATTATACAATATATATATTATACAGTACAGTATATAGTATGTAGTATATATATATTATACAGTATATAGTATATAGCAGGGGTCACCAACACGGTGCCCGCGGGCACCAGGGTGCCCCCAAGGACCATTTGAGGTGCCCGCGGACCTGTTCTGAAAATAGCACAACTCACTTCTAAGCTGCATTTAAAATTTCATTTTATTCAGTTGTTATTCTTTTTTTGTATTTATATATCTTTTAAAATTTCTATCTTAAAAATATGTTCTTAAAAATATGTTTATTATACTTTTTTTTCCCCAAATAACGCTTTGTTATTTCCGAAGAGTTTATCAAACTGGTGCCCTTTGTATGACTCCGTACCCACTAAGTAGCTCTCAGTTTCGAAAAGTTTGGTGACCCCTGGTCTAGAGACACAAATCCAGCTACAATTGTCATAACTGGTGGCCCATGGGCCACTTTGTTAGAGGGGGCTTTTCTGGCCAGTAGGCATGAAATTATGAAACTAAAAACATCCAATGATTGTTAACATTGATATTTTTTACATGTTGAGACAAAAGAAAAGACTGGATTTCATCCATCCATTATCTTTACTCGCTTCTTCCTTATAGGTTGAAGGTCACTGGTGCCCTTTTGTTTTTTTACTGTGGAGAAATTGAGTATCCTACTTTGAAGAAATAAAGCATCAAGTTAAAGTGAGTATAATTTACTCTGTGTATTAGGGCTGAACAGTACATACTTTTTAAACTCGACACTAACATAAAAAACTCGAGTATAGCACTCGAGTAGTCGATGACGTTATAGGAGCTTAAGATGCAAAATAAATGAATAAAAATGCATAAAAACTTCATTATTTACAAAAAAAGACCACCAAAACATTGGGAGCATTTATTATGCCCCTATCATTTATCATACTGCAGATAAGTCACAGGAAAAACAAAACAGTTATTATTTCTAAGCTGCCTAGTGAAAGGAACGTGCGGCACGTCAAAAAACAAAACTTAAAGTGGGGCGTTGACCACACCGTGACCGCACCACCTAGTGCTGTGCAATTAGGTTTACTTTTAGAGATTATTGTGTTTATAGTCTAAAAAAGCTAAGTCTGGTCCTTTGGACATTCAAAAAACAACAAAAAAAAGCAAAAAAAAATTGTAGAAACGTTTCGTCCTTCGTCCGAAAGACTTCCTCAGTCAGAGGTGCTGCATTCAGCTCAGTCTTATAAATAGCACCCCCTCACAGTGGATCAACCAGCTGGCTGATGACAGCCTGAAACCAGCTGCTCACATGACCAAGGAGGACCATCAGCCCAACGATGGATCGTTAGCACCCTGATGGTTGTTTGCTATTCACAGAGGGCTGAGTGATACTAGCAATAACAGCATGGGCAGCACGGTGCACAACTGGTAGAGCTGCTGCCTCTCAGCGAGCAGGTCCCCGGTTCAAATCCCGGTCCGGGGGCCTTTCTGGGTGGAGTTTGCATGTTCTCTCCGTGCATGCGTGGGTTTTCTCCGGGTGCTCCGGTTTCCTCCCACAGTCCAAAAACATGCATGTTAGGCTGATTGGTAACTCTAAATTGACCCTGGGTGTGAGTGAGACAGGTCCCTCTTGTAAATGAGTCCCCGTGGCTCAACGAGGCCAGCCTGTATATATAAAGGTTGAATGAATGAATTGTAAGAGGGGGACAGTGGCCTCCACCTCTATTTAATGATGGACGGTTTCTTTTCTTTTGAGCATGCATCAGGGTATTGTGTTTATAGGTTTTTAATAGGTTTAGAGATTAATATTTGTTGCTTTTTGTTTGTGAAACAAGGTCAGGAAGCTGGTTCTCTGGTTCGGTTGATTGGACCTGGTGTTACACCATATGTGACCTGCAACGCAACACCACCCCCTACTCTCACAATCTACGGTGGTCACAGAAACAAGCCAACAGGAAGTTGATTCAATGAGCAGAGCATTCTATAAAATTATAAACTTTCATCCATTTAGGTTTTGAAAAAAATAAAACAACTAGAGATTAAAGTGCAGCCAGGCAAACCATTTACTACAACGACTTTATGAGTTTTATTAATTTATTTAATCAAAACTGATGAAAGTTATCTTCTGTGTGGATTTTACAGGATCAGGATTGAGATACAGGATCAACCACACACACACAAAAAAAAAAAACCACTGGCTGTTGCTGTGATGTCATAGGAACTCAAGACGCTACTGTATATCACATTCACATTTTTTTTTTTATTATTTACAAAAAAAATAAAAATAGAACAAAATATCAGGGGCATATATTTATGCTCCTACCATTTGTCATACTGCTGACAAAATCAAAACTATGTTACGCTGCAAAAGGGACAGACATTTCTGTCACAGAAACTTGCAGCGCAAAAAAAAAAAACTAAAATCAGGGGTAAGAAAGTTAATTCTCAATAGTCCAGGTATCAAATCCGCTCATTCTCAATCAGTTCATCTGGACAGTTTCTTTTTAGCAGAAACGTTTCACCCTCACTCCAGAGGGCTTCCTCAGTCAGAGTAGTCCAAAGCACACTGAAGTTAACCCACCAAGTAAGCAACTTATGTGGACCAACCAGTTTGCTGTAGCCAAGATGGTTTCTGGGGGCGTGTCCCTCGTCGACTCCTCCCAGGCAGGCAGACATGTCCAAAGTGGTTCAAGACAAGAAAGTTAATTCTCAATAGTCCAGGTATCAAATCCGCTCATTCTCAATCAGTTCATCTGGACAGTTTCTTTTTAGCAGAAACGTTTCACCCTCACTCCAGAGGGCTTCCTCAGTCAGAGTAGTCCAAAGCACACTGAAGTTAACCCACCAAGTAAGCAACTTATGTGGACCAACCAGTTTGCTGTAGCCAAGATGGTAAAATCAGGGGTTAAAACAAAACTAAAAACAGGGGGGCAGGTTCACTGCCTGCCCCAACTGTTTTTAGTTTTATTTAATTTAATCCACCAGTGGATTAAATGAAGTTCACTCACTGTCAACAGTCTCCGAGTCCTCGATTTTAGGTTTTGGTTTGCAATCCTGGTTTACGTTTAAGAAAACCAGAGCATCAACATGAGCAGGATGGATGCTTGCCCGTTTTCGTGTAATGGTATTCCCAGCAAGAGAGAAAAATCTCTCACTGAGAGTGCTGGTTGCTGGAACAGCTAAATACTTTCGGCTGAGTTTGGCCAAACGGGGAAATCTGTCCTGGTTGCTGGTCCACCACTGCAGCGGGTTTGTCATGGTGGGAATCTGTGGTAAGGAAAAGAAATCCTGGACCTCTTCAGCAGCAGTGGAGCAGTGTGCTGATGATCTCCTGTCACCCTGAAAGTGTGGCCCAAAGAGTTGCAAGAAGTCCTCCTCAAGTCTGGCTCTTTTGGTCACTGGCTCGCTCTGGTTGGGCATATCCTCTTCCTCACCTTGGACAGCTACACCGGAGTAAAATGAATAACACAAGGAGTAAAATGAATAACACAAAATAATAATAAATAAATAAACTGATAATTTTTCTATCTCAATTGATGGTGCTGAGCTAAGTAGAGATGAGATGAAGTTCTTGGGTGTAATTGTTGATGATAAAATGTTGTGGAAACAGCATATAAATTCTGTTAAAATTAAGTTATTTCTGTGTTGTATAAACTAAAGGACTTATTGAATGATAGGGCTCTTTATTTGCTGTATAACTTAATCTTTGTTCCACATTTAATTTACTGGAGGTTTGGGGAAAAGCTTGTAAAACTATAACAAACTATTTTTATCTTACAGAAAAGAGCTGTGAGAATTATTTCTAGAAAACCTTATTGTCATCCATCAAATATATTATTTAAACAACTGAAAGTACTGAAGTTTTATGATTTGGTGAACTGTAATATTTTGTTAGTTATGTAGGAATATGCTACCCTCAAATCTTCAAATGTATTTCGTTGAGAGTAAGCTGCTATAGTCTAAAGGAACTGAAATATTTGTAATGCCAAGGTATATGACTAGTTTAAAGGGACGGTTTATTTCAATAAAGGGAGTGGAATTATGGAATGTTTTGGGAAATGATGTTAAAGATAATAACTCTGTGATTAAATTTAAAAAAATTATCAAATCTAAACTATTAACAAAATACTGTACTAAAGCTTTAGTTAAGCATATAATGTACTGTACTAGTTATCGTTGAGTGTGAAAATTACGCTTTTCATCTGTTATTTGCTGGATTATTGTTTGAATTACTCTGATGCATGCTCAATTGCTATTGCTAATATTGTTTGAATTGATTGCTTGAAATTGTTTTGTTTTTGAAAAAAGGGGCAGACATAATAAGAATTCTTCTTCTTTCTGCCACCTTTCATTTTATGTATTTTTCCTTACACATATTTATGATTTTTTTATTTTTTAATGTAAAATTAATATAAAAAATATATATACAATTTTAATGTAGCATATCATATATAGGTTGAACATGTTACAATAACTTTAATTTAGGATTTATTTAATAATAATATTAGAATAGATTTAAATGTTGAATCCATTAGACCCACCTGTTGCTCCAGACGGCTCTCCCAAGTTGTGCAGCAGCAGGCTGGTCAGGTGACTCTGTGCGGCCTCTCTCTGGCTCTGCGACATGTACTGAAGATGTTTAAAGCGGGGATCTAGCATGCAGGCGATGACTGGGATAGACTTTGTCAGATTATTGGAATGCAGTTTGAAGCGTGTTTCCAGCTGTTGGCGGACTGCGTTTTTAAAAGAGCGAATAACTCCCAGATCAGATGCTTCAGCATGCAGAGTCGTGCTGATCATGTTGAAAATCACTGGATAGATGAAGGAGAGCCCAACATGTAACTCTCCGCACATTACTTCAGTAGCCTTTGCCAGGGGTTGAAGTACTGGAATCAGCTGTTCAATTACCTCCCACTGTGATGCTCTCATAGCAAGTGACTTCTGGACATTTGGCTTTGTGACGTTTTCATCAGCAAGTACAGACTGCACCGCAAACCTCTGCTCAAACAGCCGCTGAAGCATGATGAATGTGGAGTTCCAACCAACTGGACAATCAATCTGGAGTTTGTTGGCTTTAGTTCCCAGTTGTTCCTGTCGTTTCTTCAGAGCACAAGTTGCAACTGATGAATGTCGAAAGTGGCGGACAACTCTCCTTGCTGCATTTACAGCTTTCACAACATCAGGTAGGATTAACCCAGCTTTTATTGCCAGCTGCAGAGTGTGCGCAGTGCAACCCAGATCGTTTGGAAACTTTTCACACAGCTCCATGGCTAGATTCATACTGCTGGCATTGTCGTGGACTGTGCAAAACACATTTATTCCCCATTCCTGGATTATGTTAGACAGACGATCAGCGATGTTGGCAGCGTTGTGTCTTTCTTCCAGAGCAGATGTACACAGCACCCGGGCCTTCAGCTCCCATGACTCTGTGATGTAATGAGCGGTTGCTGTGATATATGGATCCATAGTGGAGGACGTCCACAGATCTGTTGTTAGTGACACACTCTGGTCTTTCATTTCGTCAGTGATCTTTTCACGGAGGTTGTCATACTGGTGCTTAATAGTGCTCCACAGAGTGTTGTAAGATGGAACATAGTAGCCAGGTTCAAAAAACTGTAGCAATTCTCTGAAACCTTCTCCGTGGACAGCAGCTAACGGTCTCATGTCTTTAACTATGAATTTCACCAGTAAATTGTTGATTTGCTGCCGCCGTTGTCCGGATACAGCTGGATGTTTCAGAAAAGAGGCAACTGACAGTTGAGTGGAGCTTGCAGGTTGTTGTGCCTGAGTTAGCATTAGCGGATGCTTTTTCAAATGATTATGCATCGAGGTCGTACGGTTGTTGTACTTCAGCACAGCTTTGCAGATTTTGCATATGGTAGTTGAACCGGAGGATTCATCTTTTGTGAAATATTTCCACACTATCGATGCATTTTTACCTTTTTGACCAGACTGGGCCTGCTCCACCACACCATCCGTCCGCACAGAGGAATCCATTTTAGCAGCCCGCGCTCGGTGCTCACGTGACATGTGACGTAAAGACGTCACTGCGACGTGATGACGTCATTACGAGTACTCGAGGTAAAAAAAAAAGAAAAGAAACCTCGATAGATGGGTTACATTTTATTGACTTTGACTCCTTTAATAACTTTTTTAAAATAAAATTGATAAAAAATTATCTTAAAAACCCAAACTATCTGGAACTTCATTTCACAGCATGTCTTTTCACATTGCTTCTCAACTCCTTATTTCAAGAAAATCTGGTCTCATCCCCATCGTGTGTTTCCTACTGGAACACCTCAGTGCAGAATCTTAATTGGAAAAAAGTTTGGTCTCTTCCACAATTTTTTTTCCTCACCTCAAGTCAAAGAAATTTATTTTAAATTAATTCATAAATTTTATCCAACCAAACACTTTCTTCAGAAATACAAAGCTCATATTGATATTTCCTGTTCTTTCTGTAAGCTTTGTCCAGAAACATCTGTTCATCTTTTTTGGAAGTGTACATACTCGCTAAAGTTTTGGAAGGACATTGTTGCTCTGATATCCAATAATATCCAACCAGGTTTCCTTCTGTATTTTGAAAATGTTTTGTTTGGTATCTAGACGAAAGACTCCTCTCACATATTTTTTTTATAAATTTGATCTTGTTTCTTGCCAAATTGCACATCCATAAAAGTAAAATAATGCATAGGAAACCCTTTTTTGATCTCTTTGTAATGGATGTAAAACTGTATCTTGAATCAATCTCAGACTCAAATAACAAAAGGCTATAAAAACAAGAAATATCTGTAATGAATTTATTTATTACTGTATTTTTGTTTTATTTTATTGTTTGCTTCCTTTTTTGTGTTCATTGTTCTTGTGTATAAATTGTAATTGAAGTAAAGTTATAAATAAAGATTTTGAAGAAAAAAAAAACTCGATAGAAGTTGTAGGACTCGATCTGTCGATTACTCGGGTACCCTGTTAAAGCCTATATACTGTATTTGCAAATTAAATGACAGGATAATGCTAAAACTAGACTTTTTTGTTGTGGGTATAACATCCTATAAATTTCAGTTTTGTTAATTTTGATCACAGCTTGAAAGAGGAACCAAAGAGCCATATGTGGCTCAAGAGCCGCAGGTTGCAGACCCCTGCCCTAGAGGTTCACATACTTTCACCACTCACAAATATGTAATATTGAATCATTTCCCCATTCATGAATTCATTGATCATTTTTGAATAAATGATTCATTGATCATTTATGAATAAATGATCAAGTATAATATTTTTGTCTCATTAGTTTAACTGGGTTCTTTATCTACTTTTAGGACGTGTGTAAAGATCTGATGGTTTTTGGTCAGTGTTTACAGACTTTCAATCACTGTACGTCATCAATGTATCACCCGAGTTTCATTTGAGGAGATTGAAATCCACAATAGAAGTTAAAGCCAGTCAAAACATTTTATTTTTTACAGACAACATAAATGGCAAATACAGTGTTTGGTGTTTTTATTTGAACACGTCTGATGTGCTAAATCAATGGGGTGCTGACACATGAAATACTTCATGCAGTTGACTAAATCTTAAGTTCCTACTCTGCATCGTTGGTTTGAAACAAGTCACTTTTGTTATGGACTCCACATTAAATCCAGGAAGATTCATGCCACTAAACCTCCCAAACTGGGCTGCTCAAGTTTTGCCCTCAGCTCAGCAGATCGCAGCAAATTAGGCTCGTCAAGACCAAGCTTTATCTTTTTTTTTTTTTACAAAAAGACAAACCACACAATTCTTAATTACAACAGTGGAAGATTCATCACTTTTTTCCTGACGCAAACAAAAGTAACACCGCTGACTCCAAACCACAAAAATGTACATTAGAAAATGAAGTACAAAACTATGTTTTTCAGGGAAAGTAACCTGATGACTGACAATTACACGTGACTACGAACGAGGTGAGGATACACAGAAAATGGATTTTTATTTATATTGACAATTTTGCAGCATCATTCCCTCTGTTCCATCTTTACTTTGGGGGGCTTAAGGAAGGACCTGTTCTTTTTCTCCTTGGTTTTGCCTTTGGACTGGAAGGTCCTCCAACTGTCCACCCGCCCATCTCTTGATGCCTGCAAAATGTTACAGAACAAATGGGAATTAATCAAATAGAGCGGGGAAGCACATGCTGGTTATGTCTCGAGTGTAAATAACACACCTCAAAGTTTTTCTGCCATTCTCGATCCCTCTTTGCTTTTTCTGCAGCCTCAATTTCCTCTTCTCTAACTCTTTTTCTAGTTAAAGAAGAAATCCATGACATTTTGAATATTAAAACATTTAAATGAGTTCTGGGTGACAATCGGGTTTTAATTACAGGGTTTTCTACCTTTCATGCATGTCCTTTGCTTCCCGTTCCTTCCTCTTGATTTCAAGCTCTGCAAACAGCTTCATGGTCTGTTTATACACAGCTTGTCTAAACTGGAGGGAAAAAAACAATAAATTTAGCTCAACAAATATGATAGGATCAACATCCAAGGATTACGTTAAAATGTCATTTTGACGCTGATCAGAGATGCAGTTCAGGCCAACTCACTAATTCTGGATCATCTTCCTCCACATCCTGTGATTTGCCATCCTTCTTCAGCTGTTTCTTTTTCTGCTTTACCTGGTATCGACAGAGAATATGACATGGATATTAAGCGGATTTAGTATGAAGTAGTAACACCTATTTTTTTTTTTTTCATAAACCAGTAAAGATGCAGCCCACTAACCATATGCTCCACATATTCCTTTCCTGCTTCGACCACATCTACAAATCTCTTCTTCTGCTCTGGTTCCAGCAGAAGTTTGTATGCTTTGTCCACAACTAAAATAAATAAATATTAAATTATGTTGATGGAGAAAACAAAAAGTAACTATTGCTTTATTATTATTATTATATTTAGGTGTGACAAACTTAAAGCTTTTAATGCGTACTGTAAAATCTGAAAATACTCGTTAAAACACGAGTTTACCTTCAAAGGCTTTCTGTGCTCTGTCAGGATCACCTTGATTTTTGTCTGGATGGACTAAAATGGACAGCTTGATAGTAAAAAATAAAAAGTTTTAATATCATTTAATAAAAATATTAAGAACTTATACAGTGATGAAGCTAGTAGTCATGTCCTCACCGCTCGAAATCTTTTCTTCAGTTCCTCGTCTGTTGCTTCCGGATCAATTTGCAATACCTGAAAATTAAACAAATTCTTAAAATAATATTTTCTTACATTATATCAGATACTGTAACATCATTAATAAATAAAAATAAGGGGGTTGTTGGGAGTATTATAAATATGAAGTTAAATGGATGCTGAAATTATTCGCTCAGACAAGACTAATGCCCTTAAGTGGCACAATTGTACTTTTTTAAATCAGTTCTTATGTAAACACATTTTCTTTTGACCTTGTTTGCTCAATTACTTCCTGAAATTGTTTAATTGAGTTAAAATTTCCCAACGTTTTGATTTGACTCAACGGCATGAAAAACAAATGTTCTGTGTGTTTCTCTGAAAAGCAGATGATCATATACTCACCTTTGTGTGTGGGTTCACTATCAGAAAACAGATTTTTAAAGAAACTCAGTAATTATTAGACGTACGTCTACAAGTTATTAGCTTAGTCAACCTGATTCTAAATGGCAGCCACGGCCAACTCGTTTCCATTCAGTTTAGCTGGTTTACGTAGCGCCAGTTCACAACAAAAGAATTTTCAGGGCACTAACAATATTCAAATAAAGTACATTACATCATTAGTAAAATGTACTGACCTAAGAAGGAAGGCTCTCATCTACCGACACGTGTAAAGGATTTTAGCAAACACAAAATTGGCTGGAACTCACTCGTTTTTACAGATACTGAGACATTTAAAACTTGTTATGGCAGTAGATGAGAGTCATCCCCAATACCTAATCTGAGTGCTAACTGATACATGCAGGCTGGTGGGCAATACAGTATGTACATTAACACTAATTACGGTAATTTATCCATCATCTCTTTTTTCCACAGAAACTGTCTGGGCAGTGAGGAAAGCTAGTCGAAGCAGATGGCCACTTGTCCTGAGCCTGGTTCTGCTAAAGGTTTCTCATGAGGGCGTTTTTTTTCTTTCCACTGTCGCCTTCATGCTTGCTCGAGATGAACGTTCTGCGATGGAGTTAAACTCAAAGCAGTTGATTTTTATTTTTATATATACGTACAGTACATGTTTCTGCTCAGTGCCCTGAGAGGACTTCTGTTATGACTTGGCGTTATATAAACTGAACTGAATCGAACTGGGTCTGGGCGAATGGATCGGGATCTGCAGCCAGTTACTTTGGATCTGGGACAGACTGCTACCAGAGATCCTTTCTGCCCAAAGCCATCAGCATCTATACCAACTCTAATAAAACCAGGATGAGCTACAGTAACAATTAATTTCCCTTTGGGATTAACAAAGTATTTTTGAATTGAACTGAAAGCCTGTTTGATGATATTTTATTGTTACACATTTTGTATGCCATTTTTGTTTACTTTTCTAAATATGATTAATCATATAAATAAAAGGTAAACTAAAAGAAGCTATGAGATTATACGTTTAATGCACTCAAAATAAATAAATAATAATATTACCTCAAAGGGGTTGAGATTAAAGTATGATGATCCAGGTCTGAGCAGTCTGTCAATCTGCTGCTTGGAGGTTAAAACAGAGTCTCTCTTCTCGATCTGCTTCACCTGTCGATATACAGTATATACTATATAAAGAGACCATGTAAACAAACCAAATGTTGCTCAAAACTACGCTGCTGGTGATGCAATATAATGTCACTTTCCCATTTTATAGAACAAGAGTTTACTAATGGGGTTGTGCTCATCTTTCCTGGGCCCTTCTTTGTTGCACGAAGGAATAGCTTACAACACCCGAGTTTAAATATACATATAATATTTAAGCAACTTGTAGCTATTTTAGTGGTTTGTAAGAGAAGTGTAGATACATTCTGCCCAGCTAGTCCTCACACGTTAGCATGTTGTCATTAGCTGAAGGCCTTCGTATCTGATGAACTAAGACAGCGATTGACTAAATAATTTAAGAAAGTTAACTGTCGCACACGGGACATTATTTTTTCTAAATTGCGTCAAAATCTATCGCACCTCCGTGTAGAAGTTTTGAAATAATTCATCCGACACACTAGTCTGAGTAGAAGGCTCTCCTCCGGCGGCCGCCATCTTCGCAAGGGGTTACATGTTACGTCACGAGTCACGTGACCGCTTCAACCGGCGGCATTACGAGCATAGATATAATAAACACATAGATAAATATCTATGATTACGAGGACAAAAAATAGCCTTGAAACGTTTTAGGATCTGCGAACAAAACCCGAGACATTAGATTTGTCCCATGGATTTAACACAAAGCTAAAATCCCAAGTAGGATCATACAATACTGAAACAACTGGACCTTATTTGTAATAATAAGTACAGATTATGTTGTTTTCAAGATTTATCTGAACAGGTTATAACTCCTTAATCTATAATAATACTTTAATAATAACACTTTATTTATAAAGCCCTTTAAAACAACCACAGCTGCAACAAAGTGCTGTACATATAAAATAAAAAATAACACATAAAAAACAGTTGTTAAAACATTAAGATCAATAAAAAAACAGTGCAGAACAAATTCAGTGTGCTAAAAGCCAGAGAGTAAAAATGTGTTTTTAGAAGTTTTAAAAACTGGACAGTGAAGGAGCTTGTCTGATGGGAAGAGGGAGATCATTCCAGTTTTGGAGCAGCAACAGAAAAAGCTGTCCCCTCCGTTTGGACCTTGGCACCTCCAGGAGAAGCTGATCTGAGGCACCGAGCAGGAGAGTATGGGTGAAGCAGTTCAGAGACGATGGGGCAAGACCTTTTAAACGTTTAAAAACAAATAAAAAAAATCTTAAAATGAAGTCTAAAATGAACAGGCAGCCTGAGTGGGGTTGAACTGAGCTGCCGGCCAAGCTGATGGTGCAGTTCTACACGGCCATCATCGAGTCCATCCTCAGCGCGTCCATCACAGTGTGGTACGCCGGGGCCACTGTCAGGGACAGACAGACTGCAGCGCATTGTGCGCTCTGCTGAGAAGGTAATCGGCTGTAGTCTCCCATCTCTCCATGACCTGTACGTCTCCAGGACTGTGAGGCGAGCAGGTCGGATCACAGCTGACCCTTCTCACCCTGCATACGGTCTGTTCGAACCACTCCCCTCAGGCAGGAGGCTTCGGTCAATTGGGACCAGAACCTCCCGCCATAAAAACAGTTTCTTCCCCTCTGCTGTCAGACTTTTGAACACTCATAACCATGTTACCCCATAACTTGCCTTGGTCGCTGTATTTTGATTGGGAATCACTATATTTTGATTGCACCACTCTAATTGCACTGTTTCTTAGTAGGTTTGTTCACTGAATATTGTATCGATTGTATTGATGTTTTATGGTTTATGTTTCTATATTCTATGCACCGTTATGCCGAAGCAAATTCCTAGTCTGTGAATCCTGTTCATTGACAACGGCGATAATAAACAGAATCTGAACTCCAGGTAGAAGCCGAGCAGCAGCGTTCTGGACCAACTAACGTCTGAGGGAGGACTGGCTGACTCCAAGGTAAAGAGCGTTAATCCAGCCGAGGTGATGAAGGCATGGATTACGGTTTCCAGCTGTTGTTTTGTGAGGATGGGCTTTACCATAGCAGCTGTCAACTGTTTTCTTTACATGTGGTGCCAGAGGGCCCAGATCAACAGGGCAAGGTTCACAAGAACCACTAGGACCAAACACCATCACTTGTTTTCTTTTCATTGAAATTTAAGAAGTTTAAAGACATCCAAGCTTTGATGTCTTCAAGACACAACAGAAGTGGCCTGATTAAGGAGGCATCTTTCTTTTTTAGTGGCATATAGATTTGACTATCATCAGCGTAACAGTGAAAAAAGATCCCATGCTTTCTCAGGATTGATCCCAATGGAAGAAGGTAAAGGGAGAAAAGCAGGGGACCTTAGGTAGTCCCCGACTTACGAGCGAGTTCCGTCCCTAGGGGGCGCTCGTATGTCAAAAATTCGTAAGTAGGATAACATAGTAAAAAATATATTTTTTTAAATAAATGAATACATGTACAGTACTGGACAGTCACCAAGCACTTAGCCTACCCTAACACCGTTTTTAAAGATGAAGGAATAAGTTGAATTGTCCCCCTTTCACATAAATGGAGCAAGCTCCTGCAGGGAGGGAGACAATTCAACTGACTCCATCTTTAAAAACTGTGTTAGGATAGGCTAAGTGCTTGGTGACTGTACATTTATCTATTTATTAAAAATATACAGTATTTTTTATTTATAAATAGATAAATGTACAGTACTGTAGTCACCAAGCACTTAGCCTATCCTAACACAGTTAAGGAGTCAGTTGAATTGTCTCCCTCCTCCCTGCAGGCTCCACTCACATAAAGGGAGACAATTCAACTCACTCCATCTTTAAAAACTGTGTTTTCAGAACTAGCCATGTAACAGAAGACGTTTCGCTTCTCATCCGAGGAGCTTTCTCAATTCAAAGAGCAGTGTGGGAGTAAGCCAAGGCTGAGACGTCTTCTGTTAAAAATAAAGTCGTTGTTTCTGTATTGAACGCTTTTTTTTTTATTTTATCATGCCCTGGATGACTGAGAATAATCTTCACCAGCAAATTTACTGCAGTGTCGAGTAGAAATCTGTCACCTACTTGATTTGCTTATTCTGCATCTTAAAAACTCACATCACCCTTTCATGGTGAAGACCATAAGGAATTATATGGATATTGTCCAAATTGTTTGGCCTTTTTCATTTCCACACAAACATTAGTTCAGTGATGCACCGTTGGTTTTGTCACCCGTTTTGCCGATGAAGTGTACAATTGCTCCAGCCACAATTCAGCCTAGGTTTCAACATAAAAATACTGCACGGTCCATATTCAAAAGAAATAAGTTTGCACAGATCAAGACATTTATTTGGGTAATAAATGCTGTACATTCAAAAACTTCGATTTTTCCTTTTCTTGGAACATTTCTCCAAGCAGGATGAAGGTGGTCATCTCAACTTGAAGCCGGGGGCCAAGTATCCTCCTTCTCTGCCCTAAGAGAAAACAAGAGTATTCAAACTAGTGTTGCGACGCACTCATCTTTGTCTAAACGTCACATGCTAAAACAAAACAATATGCTGAAAAGATGCTAAACTTGTAGTTATTTGCACCTTGGATCCACAACTTCTGAACTTCAGTCCATGCTTCCCTTTAAGTGAATGGATCAGGAACTACTGTATAAACAAACAAAAAAACTTGCTACATCATGAACATTAACTCACACGATCGGAATCAATGCAGTTGCATTTAGCACATTGGTCAAATGTATGCAGAACTCACTTGATGGTAAATCTGACATCCAACATTATGGTTTTATTATTCAAGTTTATCTTTCTGAGCATTAGTTAATGTTAAAGGCTTACCAATCGGTCCCTTCCAATTCTGTGAACTCATTCACACGGATGTGGGCAGCTCCTTTACTGCCTGGTGACAAGAGGCAACATATAAAAACAGTTCTGACATGAGAATGACACTGAAGCATGTCAAGCTTTCTGTTGTTTCTTTTTGGTTCCTAAATCCCCGTTTTACCTGTGAAATAATGCACACCTTACTGCCATCTGGTGATTTTAAAAACCAAAAACATCTGAGTTGAGGCCATTGTTTGAAAATCAGCCAATGTCTGAAAAATTGTTCATTCGGATTTCTCACTGAAATGTCCAGAAAACTGGATACTGTACTGTACCATCCTTTGAAATTATTATAGAACAAAACATTACCGGTAAGCCCATTCCAGCTCTTAAGGTGGCAGTAAATGCAGAAGTAGATTAAAAAACATGTGGTGTATAATAGATTACTAGTAGTGCTGTTTTAGTGCTACCTCTAGTGGCATACGAAGGGAAGCCCTTGGTTCTTCTCCAGCCCATCTGTGTGCAGACAGCTCACATGGTTTCCATCCAATTAGCAAAAATGTGAGCAGGTGTTTGCTTCAGATTTAGTTTTCTGTGACTGACTTTTTGAAGTTTATTCAAGTTTTTAAAAGGTAGCCATCGGACTCCAAAAAATGGGCGTGGCCTGTTTTGATTTTTGGTGACGCAGCTTTTGTTTGGGGTGGAGTAGACCATCAAATGTGTTTCAAATGACCCCAACTTTGTGGAAATTGTAGAATTCTTCTGTCAGTTCTGCAGAGCATGGAGAATGTAAATCACTCTCCTGGCACACAAAAATCGTTAACAGTTTATAAATAGGGAAAAGAAATAATAAAGTACCGGTATGCTTTTCCAGAGATTACAGTTAACTACAGGAGACGACAGTACAGTACTCTGTGCAAGGCTAGCTCACCCTTGAGCACCGTTCAGGTGAGTTCCTCACTCTAGTGGTGCCGCTGTCTTTGCTTCTCCACCTAGGCAGGTTGGAATAAGAGGATAGACACATGAAACAAAAAACAACGTAATACCAACAGGTAAAGTTTAAAGACTGTTCTGCTAAGCCCTTCCTTGCTAAGGGTGTAATTTTAACCCTCTGGATGGAGATTCTTGAGGTCTTCAAAAGCAGAGAAAAGATGGTTGAAGCGATGTGCTGATTTTGGAAACAAAATTAAGTCAGCATACAAACAAGAAACCGATTTCAAGTCGAATGTGTCGTTTCTGTTTTTCAGATGACATCACCATTTTCCAAATTTGTTCCAGATTTTAAAATTTGCACAGAGTAAAACGTTCAATCCGTCTCAGGCTAACTGCATCCACATTCAAATTATGTGCCAAAAGTGAGTTAAAAATCGATTCACTTGCATTAGGAATTTGCAGCAACAAAAACTTACATCTCTGTAAATATTCAAGCTCTGACATAATCTTGCTCTGTAAATTGTGCTTATTCTCGTCCTTATTAGCTAAGATTTACTGAAATTAGGCTGAGATTTACTCAAAACAGCTCTGAGAAATGGGAACAATCTTGGGGAATGGTAAGCAGTCACCTTTACAGAAAATATTATTGGAGGTAGTGACGAATGATTATTAGCAAAAATTCTGTGTGGCTGGAATCATGGCAGTTTGAGCACACACTGAAGAATAATCCAGTTTGAGCACTGTATCATCCATCTTTGGTTCTCTTGTCCCATTTTCTGTGCAATTTCAGTCTTTTGCTGTTTTCCTTTGAGGGAAAAATTTGGCTTGGAGGGGAAAAAGATGAGAATTGATGTTATGAATCAAATCAAGTAGTGAAGGACAACACTGAATTTGAGTATTGGACAGTTGACTGATGCTCAGCTGAGTTTTATTGAAACTTACCGGTAACAAACGTAAAAGTTTTAAATACAAATAACACCAGAGAACAAACTGCTATGGCTCTTAAGGTAAGCCAAACCAAATTCTACTGGGCAGGTTTAATGAAAACAAGGAAGTTATGGTTATCAGTAAAACAAAAAACACAATTCGTCTACCTCTAGAAATGCTAGGCATACCGGTACACTTTGAAACATTACAAAACCTTGATTTTATTCCTTCTTGTGGATTCTTTTCTCCACCATCCCAAAAGAAAAGAAGTATGAAGGTCTAACCATATGCATTTATTTACAAGCAAGTTCCTAAGCAACTACGAGAAACCACAAATTAAGGGAGTACAATAAAGGGAGGGAAAGATGGGGACACGGACAAAACTTTCTGCAAGGCTGTATGCACTCTGATGTCCTCAAATTTTTGAAAATGAATGTCCAGTTTGTTTTTCTTTTAATAAATGTTCATTGTTGACTTTAAAATAACCAGGAACAAAAAGTAACAATAAAAGTGTTTTTTGTATTTTTTTTAAACACATGTCCCAATGTAACTGTAGGAGGAAGAAATGATTCACCACAACAGTTACGGTCATTTCTTCAGCCAAAAGGATTTCCAGCCAATCATCTTGAGCCAATTCTGCAGTCTGTCCATTTTTTCTGAGATACATACAGATTTGTTTTTTTTTTTCTTTTCACAAGAGATGAAGAATAATAAGAATAAAAAGTCAATCAAAAAATTGTTGCCAATCTCTTTTTTTTTCTTTATGTAGTTGTTTTCCTCTTTTTTTGTTGTTGTTGCCAATACCTTTTGGTGCATCTACTTCCACTGTTGCCCATAAGAATCCTGTGAAAACTCCATGGTGTCATTACTGTAACCATAGTTACCGGAATAGTCGGCCCCCTGCTGCAGGGGCTGCTGGGCGATGGGCTGGGACCCCCAGTTCTGTTGGTTGGTCTGGCGGCGCTTGGAGTCTGGCTGGTTAAACACGTCTGCCTTCCTCTTTCCGCCAACGTTCCCCCCGCGGTTGCCCCTGCCACCACGAGGACCACGGCCCCTCTGAGGCTGGAAAGGGCTTCCCCGGCCTCCTCGAGCACCTCGCGGACCAAGGGGTGGCCCTCTTTGGGCAAAGCCACCTCGGCCTCGTGTAGGCGGAGCCCCGCGTGCTCTAGGTGGTGGAGGCCCACCCCTACTGGGGCGAGTGCCACGGCTCCTCAGGCTATACACATCTTCATAGGCATAGTAAGGGTCCTCATAGCCACCACGGTAGTCATGATAGTCGTAGCCATAATAATCATCATAATAGTCATCATAGCCATAGTAATCAGGGGGATAGGCATAGCCCCCTCTGCCACCACGACCCCTTCCTCTGCTTGGTGGTGGCATGCGAGGAGGTGGGTAATAGTAGTAGTCGTCATACCTGCAGAGTGTAAGAGTTGTATGTATTTGATGCTTTTCATGGAAATCAGTCAAGCAAATGACCAAATACATGGCTCCGTCTTGACTCACCCGCCACCTCTGGTCGTCTGCCGAGCTGCTTGGCGTTCTTTCCTTTTCTTGTCTGGGGGCTTTGCCAAAACAATCTCTATTTCCTCTCCTCCTACCTCCTTTCCATTCATCTCATCCATAGCCTGACCATACAGCACAATTCATTATCTCAAGTACAGAAATTATTCACAAACAGAACACGAGTTGACATTACTAAAACCCACCTTTACAGCAGAATCCCGATCTTCAAAATGGACAAAAGCGTAGTCTTTCAACTTTTTCACTCGCTCCAGCTTTCCAAACTGAGAGAAGGTCTTCTCAAGAAGGTCTTCAGTCACTGTTGTAGCCAGCTTTCTAACAAAAAGCACCTTTACCTATGACCAAACAAAGCACTTTAATCACAAAGGACAGACAGTTGCATAGGCTAGGTTTACACAGGGATTACTAACTTTGGACATGACTTCTGCGTCAGGTTCTGCAACAGGGTCAGCCCAATCCACCGTGACAGGGTTCCCCCAAACTTTAACCTTCCCACTCATTAGACGGCGCCGGGCCTGTGCTGCAGATTTGTGGTCCTCATACTCTAGGAAACAAAAACCCCGGTTCTTCTTTTTATCATCAGGCTGGTGATACAATATCACGTCTTGCAGACCCTCTGTAAGAGAAAACATCAATGATGAAATAAAAACCAATGTCCATTTATCAAAAATATTTTTTCTTCTTCAAAAAGAAGTTCCTAAAGGAAATCCATCACTGTGCACTGTAAACAGACCTGTCACTTTGCCGAAGTCTTCCAGGATACTTTCTTTTGTCTTGTTCTTTGGAATTGACCCAACAAATAAGCGATTGTTTGCAACAGATATACAAACCCCCAAGTACTTGCCAGGGCGGATTTCATGGTTATCGCACTAAAAACACAACAGAAAGTTATATATTTAAATGCAATATCCTAGTTAAGATTTTCACATAATGCATTATGAAATTAAAGAGTAAAATGTTCAAGTTGCAGAAGGGTTTTAAAATAAAAATGCCACTATTTTACATACGTTAGCTTACACGATCATAAAAACAGTCAACATGCAATATCATTGTATTGTTGAAAATTGCAACAATGTTGTGATTTGCAATATCACGCATATGACAAAAATACTCACAAGCTTCACAGCCTTTTGTGCATCGTCCTTATTGCAGTATGTGATAAAAGCATAACCTCTGTTTTGGCCAGACAAGGGGTCCATCATTAATCTGAGGTCCCAGATAGGTCCAGCAGACTCAAAGAGAGGCACAAGCTCATCTTCATATAAATCCCTTGGGATTTTTCCAACAAACACCTGAATGAAGCAAAAGAAAGACTTGTTTTTAGGTTTGCCTCACCTTTGACACTCTGTCCAGCCTTCAGGTCAATGTTTGCAAATCTGCTTTATAGCTGATATGACTTTTTTAAATTTTATTTTAGGAATGACAGCCAAATACACATCACATTAACAAACAACACCTACCTCTGTTCCAATTCCTGGTTGTGAGCCTGTGTATATCTTCTCAGGTGGTGGGCCTCCATATTTACGTTGCCCCGTAGTCACATCCAGAGTGTATCCTGTCCTATCCAACAAAATCTAGCAAACACATAAAGATAACTGAAGATGCTGTGCCTAATATGAATCCCCAATGTGCTTTATTGCTAAGTACTCAGAGCATGCTGGTTTACCTTGATTTTTGACTCATCTGGTCCCTTGGTGGATTCTTGCACCTTGTTTCCTTGTTTTTCTCTCTGTCTGAATGTCTTCATGACTCCACAAAGGAATGCACTTTTATTCTGCAACAACAAAAAATATACAAAATGCACATTGTTCTTCAGTAACAGTGCATTTGGCTAAAGTAAATATGCACGTGGATACCTGCACATGAGATAAGTCGCTCTCTTTGAATTGCTGCAGCACAGTTAGCGCTCCTTCTTCGTTGAACTCTCGCAGAGCATCAATAGCCCTCTCATCCAGGTCAACATAGGCCACCAAACCTACAACAAAGAGACACATAATTGTACAACAAAACAACCGTAAGACACAGTTCGTCACTTGGAGCAAACTTAAAGAACAAGTTGTTCTCACTTACCTGTCTCGAAGATGTTATCTAGACTATCAGCCACTTTCTGAGGCAGCCCAGCATCAATGAGCGCTTGGTAATTTTCAGTGTGTGTTGCAGTCACATCCATGGGTTCTTCTTCCTCCTCCTTCACTGGAGCAGAACTCCCATTCACCTCAGCAGCAGCCATTCTTCTGTAACGATCAAGAAAGAAAAATAAATCTTTACACAATGAAGATCTGCAAGCAAGAAGTTTGGTGTGCAACAGATCGCTTTTGGGTGGTAGTTTTAGATAGTACTACTGTATAAAGCTTTTGTAGAGGGTTTATCTATTGGTAGAACATTTGTTACAAATACGGTTTAACAACAAACAACGAGGTACTTGTATCGATGTTATGTGGGTAATTAAATCGTTAATTTTCTTTAAAACTAACCGATAGCCGGAGTCCTGCCCCCTCCCCCCGCTCACATGCAGCCCGCTAACTCGCCATTTGAATGCGTTTCATTACTAACATTTATGATATCCAGAGGCTTAAACCATATTAGTGGAATCTCATACAAATAAATAAATATTTTTAAAAGAGCATAAAAACGAGTGTCTCCATTCTGGAGAGCGTTAGCGGTTAGCTTTGATGCTGACTGTCGAAGCGTGAGTGTAGGCCTCACCGCGCCGAAAACACGTTTCACATAAAACACGCACAAAAGATCCAAACGAATAGTTAGCGAGACTCACCTTTAAGATTCGGGGAACCAACCGAAACGTGCTTTTGTGCGTGCAATTATTAATTTGTTGTATGTACGATAAAGCCTACGAAGAAGAAACGTTTATACGGAGACCACGAGACAATTTTTTTCCTCAAGCGGTCTTCTCGTCGGCTCACCCAGAACAACGCCGCCGCTCCGGAACTATCGCGAGAACTGAACGAGATCTCGTGAAGGGCATTGAGGTTTCGATCTCGATGAGCTGCAACCATGTTGTACACGTGATTTATTCGAGGACGTAAACATGATCAGTTCACGAAGAAACGAAGCCCAGGCCATAGAAACGTAATTAATCAATCACGACGCTTAAAAAAAACAAAACGTGTGATTTGTTTAGCTTGAGTCTCCAGCTCATCTTTGCCGCATTTGTCTCCATGTTTAGTTTTCCCACAATTAGTGCCGAATTTTAATGGTTTTCATTATTTTGTCTGTTCTAATCTTCACTAATGGAAAAAAAAAGGCTTCAAATTATTTATGGTAAATTTGTTTACTTGCCTCAATCTTACACAAAATGTAGTTTACAGTACACCAAATTATCAGCTGGATGTATCAGTTTCTGAGTTTCAGCTGCTGGAGCTTGTCTAAATTACCGGTATGTTTTATCCCATTTTCTTAAATCTAAGATTTTTTTTTGTCCAATCATTTGAATACAAGCTGAATTCTACGGAAGAGCATTGCATTCACCAAAAAAAAAAAAAAAAAGGACTCATCATCTCATAATTATGAGATATCTCATTATGAGATAATATCTCATAATTATGACATCTTATCTCATAATTATGAGATACTATCTCACAATTATAGCATACATGCCTGAGGAAATAAAAGCATATCAAATCAGATCAGTCATCTTATCTCATAATTATCATATTACGAGATATCTCATAATTGTGAGATATCTCCTCATAATTATGAGATCAGGATCTCATAAGTATGAGATCATGAGTCAATTTTTTTTATTTGGTGAATGCAATGCTCTTCCGTAGAATTCACACCCTTTCAGCAAAATTAATTAAAGAGAGGACTAAACCAATTTGACGTTCAAAGCGGTAAGTGACAATAAGTTTGTTCCCAGCTACAAAGTAATGCAGCTTAGATGAATGACTATTTTAATAGAGTTAAATGAATTCATCTGTACAGATTCAGATCAAGTTTTATTATTCAGAGAACACTGGATAAACACCAGCCAGTTTCAGAATGCTAGAAGAAGAATCACTTTTATTGTTTCAGCATCATGTCCAAGTCGGTATCTCGTGACTTTCAGGACCCGCTTCGACAAGCTTAAAAAAAAGTGATAATTACGGCCGTGTTTACAAGCGGTTCCACTCAGGTAATAATAAATGACAGCAGGCTTCTCAGCTCAGTCATCGTGCGAGAGCTTTCTGATTTTGCCGTTGTGGCGGTCAATCTCTCTCTGTAGGCGCTCAATCTCCTTTTTGTGGTGCTCGATCTCTTCTGAGTGATGCTTCTTCAGCGCCTCCAACTGTTCCCACTCCTTCTGCCTGCAATCGAACACAAACGGGGTCACGAGGAACTCTGGAGACAGGTTTTAGCTTTCATGCCCCACTTCTCACCTGAAGTACCGCTCTTCTTCTGCTGCTTCTCGCATTCCGAACGCACCTCCTGCGGACCTCACGTAGCCTCCTCCACCTCCACCTTTTCCTGCACCCTTTCCCAAATGCCCAAGCTGGAATGACAAAATTATAAATTCTACTATTATTTATTTTACAAATCTTTCTTTAAACTGTAAAGTTAGGGCTGCTAGCAAAGTGCTTTTGCTTATTTCATACTTAATAATCCATGCATGAAGACAGAATGTATTTTTATTTAGACAATTTAATGAACACTCAAGTTGTTGAGTAGTTTTCATTATTGGATTACAAGGCAAATAAATAAATAGGCTATTTTTCCTTGATTAAAAAAATAATTACAGTACGGTAAATGTTTAAAAAGCACAATGAAAATAACTTTTTTTTGCAAGAATGTCTCACACCTGCCGAATTACAGTTTTTGCTTTATAATCTGAGCGCAACCAGCTTCTAATGAGTGCATTTATATTTAAAGTAGCGCTTTAGAACCCCCCCTACTTTCATACTCCAAAACAATTTTACTTGTCACAACTCCAACCAAGACTCCTGTTAATCTTTGAAAGCAAAAATCATAGCAGCAAGTTTCAAAGCATATTCTGAAAGTTAATTAGTTATATATGTAAAACTAACGACTACCAGGTTTTATTAAAACCAATTCAGCGGTTCATGAGATATTTTTCTAACAGAGTTGACTGTAATTAATAATAAGTTTTAAAGCATCTGGAGTGTGTGTTTGGAGTACCCCCCAGCTACTAAATTAACAAAATTTTAGTTCAATATCATTATGTTTGTTAAGGCTGCTTGGCTGTGGTAGCCATCTTGAATGTGATTGACTTGATCAGCTGTAGCCTGGTTAAAACCAGACCCTTGTCCTTCACTTCGTACTAGGGTCTGGACTTTCTCCATAGAGAACCGATTCTTGCTGGAGGCGTGGCCTCTGCTGAGGAACAAAACCATTGGATCTTAGAAAAATTTTGAACAGGGAAAAGCATTCTGCTCCCTCCCCCTCAGAGCCATATATGGCTGCTCCCCCGTGGTCTGTTGAACTTGACATCTGCTCCGCCTCCTGCTGAATTTTCTCTCGCTGCAGCCTCCCGCTGCATATTCTGTGTTTATATGTTAATAAAACGTTCTAAAAAATTAAAAATAAAATAAAACCATGGATCGCTGGTCCAGCACACCAGAAGACCAGGAAATCTGATGGGACTCGGGCAGCAACGTAAAACCCTAGTTTAATTCTCTCGTGACAACCTGAGGCATTTCCTCATAGCGGAGGGAGAGGAGGGAGGATCACTTGACTTTTGGCAAAAAAAAACAAAAGAAAACTCCAGATAAGGGATTAAGAAGGGGAATTTAATACATTTGTGTCACATATAAAACAGTCCTGCATCGCTTTGCATCGCTTTGAATGAGAACATGCGGATGCTCGCTGGCTGCGCGCTGGGACAGGTGGGGGCGTGGGTTAGGGGCCAAAAACTCCGCCCCTTCTGTTCTCTGATTGGTCCAGTCAAAAATCAGCCGGAGAAATCGTTGTCTATGGGAGAAGTCCCAGACTGAGCAGTGAAGGGAAATGAGAATTGAGCGGAACTGTGCTGTGCAGGAAGGCGAGGGCCAGGCTAGATCAGCTGTAGATGTTCATCCAGGTATTATTACTGTTAGAGACTTTCCATAAAATATGTCCACTGGTTTATAACTGATTTTGCAAATGCTACAAACACTCAGACACAGAAAAATACATCACTGTCAGTAGAGGAAATAATAAATATAAACAAACCAAGAGTATAAATGAAATCTGGGAAACAAATATGCACAAAAACATCCACAATTTAATTATTTTATAAACACACTAGCTGATTTCACAGGGTTCACTAACAAATTACCAGTTTAACTTGTTGAACTTCT
>JBBPBX010019154.1:24276-36698 GCA_038048925.1 Garcialebias charrua
ACAAAAGACACCACAAAGACTTTCACAAAGTACTGTCAGAACACGGTCATCAAACACAAATGACCAGTATATGCGGTCCGGGTGTGATGGATCGATGATGAACAAAGATCTCGCCCAGAAACAAAGATCTCACTGGATGCTGTGACAAGAGGGAGCTGAACAGGTTCTCCAGAAAGACAAAGAGAACAGGTCTTGAAGTCAACCACGCCAACTGTCCAGCTGAAGGTCATGCCCCCCGTATAGATCTGTGAAGATCTGTCAATAATCCTGGTATCGTGTTTCAAAACTGCAGTCTGCTTAATTTTATTTAATGTAACACATTCTCATGATATGGCCTGCTAGAGCAAGGCCACAGAATTTGTAGTTTATATTATGTGGGTCTGACGACTTATTTTTCCACTTCCAGTAACTTCGTGATGGTACAGAGATAATGATCCCAGCTCATAACCCTGAAACAAGTTAATGTTTATATTTTCTTTTACAGATTAAAATTGTGTCTCCACAAACATTCATGCAAAAGTTTTGTGGAGCTGAAGGAAGGATAGCAATTGTCCTTGAACTGACTGAGTGCGTTTTGGTGGGTCTGGTTTGCCACAAGGAAGTTATTGTTAAAACAATTTTTATAGCTTTATGCTTTAAATCTTAGATTGTTATTTATACCATACCACTTTATTTATAGAGCACTTTGGCGGACGCGGGCCAACCAAGGTGCTGTACGATAGAAACAAGCCAAGCAGACAGGAAAACAAAAAAAAAAGGGAAGAGAAAGTGTTCCTAGAAATAACTAATAATAATAAAGAATATATCACTAATAACATTAATGAAGGCTCATAAAAGGAAACAGCTCATTCATTGATTAGATGATCAGTTATACAAAAAATAACTTTTTAGATTTTTATATTCGAAAGCATAGCCATTTAAAGGATAATTTAAGAAGCACGTTGTACTGTAGGATAAATCAGATAAACCTACAAACCACATTGCTTTTATATATGTTGTTTAATAAACAGGCACTGTATATGTCATTTGATAAAAAGGTATTTTTAACAGATCCAAAGAGAAAAGATGGGGGACGCCCTGGAGTTTTGGATCTATTCAAAAGGTTGTTTTGAAAGGTTGATTTTGAAATGTGGTGGTTCTATATTTTTAAAACACGACTGACTCTGACTATAGACTGGACTTATTTTGAGCACATGAACCACAGTTTTTATTGTAAATTCTATGTGTATATATGTATGCATGTCTATATGTATGTCCGTCTATGTGTATATATGTATGCATGTCTATATGTATGTCCGTCTATATGTATATATGTATGCATGTCTATATGTATGTCCGTCTATATGTATATATGTATGTATGTCTATATGTATGTATGTCTGTCTGTACGTATATGTCTGTCTATGTCTGTATGTATGTTTAGCCTTTTTCCACAGACTATGAAAAAGGTAAAGTATTTTAAGTGAGTATAAATCGTCTCCTGTCTCCTGCTACAATGATCATGCTAATTACGAACAACTTACTAATTAAAAACTAACCTCAAATCAAAGTGAGTGATTACTCATTTTCACTGAAGAATGAAATCATTTGTTGTTGTGTTGTTTTTTGCCATTAAATACAAATGTTTTAGATAGTAAGAATGGAATTTTATTTTAAGTTTAAAGAAACAATTATTATTATAGCCAATTACAGAATTTAGTTTAAGTTAACAGATTTGACTCACTAAGGAGTTACCAACAATTGGCAAACCCACAGTTTGACCTTCCCCAGACCACAAATGGCTCATGGGATCCGAAGGCCTTAGTTTTATTTGACAAATTGCAAGTTTTTTGGTGTCCAGTTCTCCTCTCAAAAAGACTACAGGTTTCCGGAACTCCTTCAGGAGGAGTTGCCAGTGATGCCAGTGAATCCCGCCTTGACTCGAGGTCCTGCTAGGGACGGCTGCAAACGAGGGTGGACGGGACCCCTACAGGTGGAGGAAAGGACACGTCATCTTCTCGAGAGAAAAAGCAGCAGCTGTTACATCTGAGTGACCGGTGCTCCCCTGAAGGAGAAGTTTGGAACGATCGCTGAGCCAGATTTTGAGATGGATCTGGTCAGAGCAAAGCTCCCCATTTTGTCGAGACATGTGGCTTGACTACACTATGCCACACACAATTCAGGGTTGCGACCTGCTACTGTGCCCACAATTCATGCCTGAATGGACTAAACAACAGACAGCTGGACAAGACTGAAGCCATCGAACTGCCTGATGCCCTCCACCCACAAGGCGCACAAAAAGCTTTCCCCAAAGAAAAGAATGAACTTTGACAGAAACCCAAGAAGAAAAAGACTTGAACAAAAAGCTCTCCCCAAAGAAAAGAATGAACTTTGACAGAAACCCAAGAAGGAAAAGACTTGAACAAAAAGCTCTCCCCAAAGAACAAAAATGAACTTTGACAAAAACCCAAGAAGAAAAAGACTCGCACAGAAACTCACAGAAGAGGAAGACTTGAACAAAAGCTCCCCCCCAGAAGAAAAAAAGACTCTTCTCCCCCCCAGGATGAAATGAACTTATTCCACACACAAAGAACTCCCCCCCCCCAGATGAGATGGACTTGGACCCAACAATGAAAAACTGGACTTATTCCACACACAAAGAACCCCCCCTCCCCCCAGATGACATGGATTTGTGCCCAACAATTTCTGCCACAAACAAATCCCCAAGGAACAGAAAGAACGTGTTCTGAAAACGGGGCACTCCCTCCCCAGGAAAGACACTGAAATTACCCTCCCACACCAAAAACAAAAAAAGAAAAAAGGGATGGATGCTGTGAAGAAGAATGGTTGATCTATTTCATTTTTTAAGTTCAAACCGGTTGTTTTTACTTTCCTGGGCAATAGTTGATATCAAAGAAGTTTCAAACTTATTTTATTTTTGTGCCCATAAAGGGCTATTTTGTTGTGTGTTTGAGAATTATTTCCCACATCTTTGAAAGTGTATGAGTTCTATTTAATTGTTTAAGACAAATTAGATTGGTTCTGGCTAAAAACAAATTAGATTGGTTCTTTTTTGGTTAAAACAAATTAGATTGGTTTTTTGGTTAAAACAAATTAGATTGGTTTTTTGGTTAAAACAAATTAGATTGGTTCTTTGGTTAAGACAAATTAGATTGGTTCTTTTTATTTTAAAACAAATTAAATAGCTTATTTCTTTTATTTGTTTAACACAAATAGATTAGTTCTTTTTATATATATATGTTTCTTCTCAAAAGTTCTATTTCTTTGGAAAAAGCTTAGTTTTTGTGGTTAAATAGACTAATCCCTGCTAAATATATTATTCCTTTTAAAACTTTTGACATAAGCCATAAAGTGAGACCATACTCATTGCAAAATTCTCCTCAAAATCAAAATCTTTATTTCTCACAAATATTGAAATAAGTCATGCAATATGACAATCATCACCACAGAGTTATCCAAAACTTTATATCTCTCAAACCATCCTAAAAATGTGATCCTGAATTTGTCAGGGCGTTACTGTGGAGGCACGGGACGGTGGTGTGAGTTTTTGCCCCTAATTAGAAATTCGGCCTCAGGGGATGTTTTTCCGCACCGCTCACCTGATTGATAATGATCAGTTTATATATGATAAAGAGGATGAAATGATGGAGATGTTCAATATTTATCATCTAAAACTAATTACTCTGACCCAATAATTATAACCCAGCTCACTTATATCAAATATTCTCTGTTCCCTTTAAACACTTATATTTGATAGTACAAACATGTTGTTTACTTTGCTCCTTGATACAGAAAAGACAGTCTCCTAGCCTTGACAATATTTGGATTAGATGTTCTTGTAGGATCAGAACCATGACTTGTTTGTTTTATCTGTAAGACGTCAGAGCTTGTCAAACTCCACCTGCTTCTTGTTTAAATAGCTTGTCATGTCCAGTACAATTTGGAATTGTGCAGGACAATGTATTTGAGACCAAACTAGTTTCAAAGGACATTAAAAGCCCTTCCCCCTTGCAAGGTTGTTTATCTGATTTAACACTGTTCTCTTGTTTATCTTTGTGTGGTTTTTATTAAGGTAACAGGGGTTTAAAATCCCCATCAGCCTGATTTCCCCATTTTCCATCAGCGCACACAATCACCTCCTCTCGTATCCGCGGCACAATATTCAGGCATTTTGACCAGTGGTTGTCAACTATTTTAAGAAACCAAGCTTCTAAATTACAACTCGCCATCATTAAAGCTCCTCGGCTCGTTCCTACTTAGCCCCTACTTCCTATTTCGATTTGACATGGCATTTTGCCGTCCAATCAGAACATTCGTTTCAGGCGTGCTTTGCATGATGATGTTAACTGGTAAAAGGTCTATTAGACATTCAGACACAAACATACTCACTCAGACCCACCCTCATCCTCACCCTCACTCACACAAATACAAACAACAATGACACATTCCATTCATAATCAAGATGCACACTCTATACCCCCCAGGTCCAAGACATGCACCTACCCCCTACATGGGGTAGCCCACACCCAAACCTAGGAGGTAGGCCCATTCATTCTGGGGTGGAGAGGAGCCGACATCCAACATTCGGCCCAACCCGTGCCCTGCTGACAGGACAGGACACCCGAGCCCAAGTAACCCCAGAAAGAGTGCAATGCCAGCCCCGCCTACCGCGAACCCTCAGGCCCCAAACCCTCCCATAGTCCAGGACAACACCCGACGGCCTGCCACCTTACCGGACCCCACCCACAGAATGGCCGCCAGGGAACCAGGGGGTGAAAAAAAAAATAAAAAAAAAAATAAATAAAATAAACAAACCTAGACCCCGACACACACACCCCCGTCCCCAAATGTGTTGTTGATGTGTGTTGTTGTAAAGTGCACTTAAAAAAAGGGAAAGAGAAGGAGCAAAGGCTGGCATAATGCCAGTTTCCCCTCCACCTCAACTCAAACCCAAGCCCTTACAGTCTAAATGCATAATTGTGAGTGAGCACAGGTACAGGAGGCGAGAGTGGTGTCATCTCACCACCCATAACCATAGTGCTCACCCCAAATTCCTACATGTGATTTTTATGAGGATGTTTATGAGTGAATGTCTAAGGTGTATAATAAAATTGAGTCCCAGGTGGTTCTGAACAACAGAGATGTAAAAATGTTGTAGCACACCAATCTGTGTATGGTTCGTTCTTTGGTTTTTCCGTTTCAAAACAAAAACGGAATAACCAAACAAGCTTTGGTTATTCCGTTTTTTCATTTTAAAACGAAATTACAAAAACTGTTTTTAAACGTTTTTTTTTTTTCGTTATTTCGTTTTTAAAACGAAATTAGAAAAACGGCAATTGCAAAAATAAAAAAAGGTGTACGTTTTGGTTTTTGCGTAAACCAAAACAAGCTTTTATTTTGTTATTCAACATGAGAGCTTATGGCGGAACCGGAAATGAATACTGAACTCCCGGCACATTAGTTCTTCAGTTACCAGTAGAAAACAAAAATGGTTTTTAAACGGTTTTTCTGTTTTTCCGTTTTTAAAACCTAAATCTGAAAAATGCAAAATCGAAATAATAGAAAATCAACAGCGTTTGATTTTTGCTTTGCGATCTAAATAAAAATAAAATACGCTTGTTGTTTTAATTTGTAGCGATACCGGAAATGACGTACCGGAAGTCGCCAAAGAATAAATTTTACAGCGGAGAAAGACGGCATAAAAACAAACCATTCCTAAATAATAGGCAATGGCTACACTTGAACCGTTTTCTGAATTGATCATCGAACTTTTTGAGAGAGGAAAACCACACTCGGAAATCAGTACCGGTAATGTTTTGCGTCGCCATGGAGCTCCACATTACTCGGTAATGAGTGTCCGAAGGTTCTGTATGGAGCACAACTTGCAAAGACACAACAACGTGTCGGACGCCGATTTGGAACGTGTTGTACTTTCTTCAGTTTACCAAGTATGTACCAAAGTTTATGGACAATATACTGCGATAAAATGAGCGAAACTTGTAAATACAAGCTAGCTGACGTTAGCTTTCTCTAGGCATTGTGTATACATGGTTCGTTACAGTAATGGACCAGCAGGGGTCCTCTTGCTGGCCAAAAAAATAAAAATAATGAGAAAGTGAGGCATAATTATTAACAATGTACATTTATCTCGTACCTACAGGTAGTCCCCAACTTACGAGCACTCTGACCTACGAGCGCCCGGACTTACGAGCTGGCGAAAGAGAAGTAAATTTGTAAAAAATACAGCACTTTTTTGTGTTTTTAGATGAAAGTGTGTTAGCTAACCGCTTGGAAACACGTTTCCGACCATGTTTATGAACTAATATGAACGTTTTTGATGAAAAACGAGTGTTCGCAGTAGCGCTAGCATAAATGTTCCAACTTACGAGCGAAAATCCGGACTTACGAGAACATGTGCTTCGTGTTCCAACTTACGAATTTTCGTGTTACGAGCAACTCGCAGGAACGGAACTCGCTCGTAAGTCGGGGACTACCTGTATTACCTTCACGTACCTATAATACATCCAGAATAAATATGTCATAGTTTTACTGTAGATTTTGGTGTAAAAAGCAATTCAAAGTATTTCAAAATGCTAATTTCAGTTTGCTTATCTATAACTTCTATTGAAAATGTTGAATGATTCAACAAAAGTGTGTGTGTATATATGCTTACACACACACACACACACACATATATGTATATATGTATATATATACAGGAAGCCCTCGAGTTACGTCAGGGATTGGGACCTACGGGTGTGACTTAGGTCGATGTTGTCGTACCTCGCGGACCAAAAACACCTGCCTGTCGTAGGTCCGCGTTTCTGACATAGGTCGCGGCTATACCGCTAACGGAGCGCCGCACACATATTTAATGGCATGAGACTGAACAAGCAGACATACTAGGCCATAAACATGCACAGAACTGTACAGTAAATGAATACAGTACTGTACAATAAATAAAAAATATAATGTCTTACTTTGAGCTGGTCAAAGCCTGCCTTCGTCTTTTAGCATCAGCTCGCACCCGTCCGAGCTCCCCCAGCTTCCTTACGCTCCACACGCACACACGTGGTCAAAACTGTTTAAAAGAAGGACTGTTAGCTTCTTAACTTCATACATTTGGAGCCAGAAAAAAAAAAAACTTACTGAAAGCCGTTTCTCCGCGATGTTCCTCCATCCAAAACAAGCTCGGCGTTAGCTACGGTTAGGCCCCGCCATTAGCAGCAATGGTTAGCATGTCAGTTCATTCAAAAAGGCTGTCGGCTTTGTATCTCCGCGTTAGCTCGGTGTCCCCCGACTGCCAGGCGGACATTTGCGGCGAGCTCCCGGCCGCAGATGGCCCCTCCGCGGCATGTCGGCTCGGTGTCTTCGCCTGTGTTAGCTGCTCTGTTAGCTGCTGTCGTTAGCATGTCGGGCGGCGTTGTGGGAGCGATCGCGGGGCGATCCGCGGCTGCTCCTCCGGGCCTGAGACGTCCACAGAGTTGACCGAGTGTTTCCAGCAAATTTATCCGTATGAGGCAACCCTGAACGGACACACGGTCCTCTAGAGCCAGCTGACAGGAGCCTCTGGAGCTCCATTGACCGCAGTAGACAATTGTAAAATGGCGACCGGAAACGACCGGAAGTTGCGTAAATACGATAAAATTGTAATAAAAACGTAATATTAATAATTATACTTTATTTATAAAGCCATTTAAAACAACCACAGCTGCAACAAAGTGCTATACACATGAAATTAATAACATTTAAACACACAAAAAAAAATAATAATATATATATATTTTTTTTAATCATATTTTTATTAAATATGATAAAATCGTAAGTCTGAGTTGCCGTAGGTCGCGGGTGTCGTACCTCGAGGGTTTCCTGTATATATATATATATATATATATATATATATATATATATATATATATATATATATATATATATATATATATATATATATATATATATATATATATATATATATATATATATATATATATATATATATATATATATATATATATATATATATATATATATATATATATATATATATATTATATATATATATATATTATATATATATATATAAAATATATATATATATATATTATATATATATATATATATATATATATATATATATATATATATATATATATATATATATATATATATATATATATATATATATATATATATATATATATATATATATATATATATATATATATATATATATATATATATATATATATATACAGTGGTGGGCCTCCGACCGCTAGGTAGCGCTATTGCGCTAATCCGCTTGTAGCGTAGCTAAATAATCTGTTAGCTTTACAGCGGATTGACTAAGTTTTATAATTCATAAGCGGATTTGTGCTATTTTTATTTAAAATGCAGTACCGCTAATAACTAATTATCTATCAGTAAAAACGAAATAACGTATTTACGAGCAGCGCCGGATGTGGTCCGTGACAAAAAAGCGTCCCCCTCAGTCTCTTGGTGTGTGCTCTCTCTATAGCAGTTAGCAGCCAGTGTGTTACTCTGGAGCCTTATTGCTTGTTTTCGAAGAGTCAGACGAAGACTTTTTAACATGGAGGGTGAACTTATGGATGTTTCTCAGCGGCCTACGCGACGCGTCTGGATTTAAAAATAGAAGTTCGCCACATTAGCACTCTTCAAAATGGCGTCCGCGACGGCCAAAGAAGCCAGGATTTTACAACAAAACACGGTAAAACAATTATTTCTTTGCTGAGAAAAAATATATTTCATAGCTGACGTTATAGCACAAGTTTTTCTGAGCTTGAGAGTTTCACGAAATGGTCAAATCTGCTGGATTTAAAAAAAGTAGTTCACCATTAGGACTCTTCAAAATGGCGTCCGCGACGGCCACAGAAATTAAGAACATAAAATAGACAGGGCAGCAAACTTACATACTCAGGGAATCACAAGGAACTCAGGAGACAGAGGCAACAGGAGACAATGCCAGGACAATGATAAACACAGAGATACAGACTTACAGGTGGTCCCTGACTTACGAGCGCCCTGACCTACGAGCGTTCGACTTTACGAGATTATCATAATTAATAAAAATATGAAATTAAAAAAAACAAATTTTTTTTTTTTGGGTTTAAATGTTCCAAATTTCATGTGTACAGCACTTTGTTGAAGCTGTGAATGTTTTAAATGGCTTTATAAATACGGAAAGTATCATTATTATCATTTTTTTTAAATAATTTCGTGCTTTTTTGAACAACTTCCTGCGGGAACCAGGAACCGGAAATACCGCCTCCGCGGCGGAGGCGGTATTTCCGGTACTGCCGAGACTGGAACTAATGAATGAACTGGTATTTCGGTACTGCCGAGACTGGAACTAATGAATGTAAAATGGCGGAGCCGCCATTTTACATTCATTAGTTCAAGTCTCGGCACTCGGCAGCCGGCTTTGGAAGACTGTTTCTCCCATAAGAGGATGCCTCATACGGATAAATTAACTGGAAACACTCCCTGAACTCTGTGAATGTCTCAGGACTGGAGCAGCAGCCGCGATCGCTCCGCCGAGCGCTCCCACAGCACCGCGCGAGACCAGCAGCTCATGGTATGAGCTAAGGCTAACATGCTAAACCGGACCCAGCACCAGACCTGCAGCAGACAGCCGGCTTTGTGCGATCAGAGGTCCCTGGAGCTCGCCTCGATGTCGGACTGGAAGCCGAAGACATCGGGGGACAACGAGCTAACTTGGAATAACAAAGCCGACAGCATTTTTGGAGATGCAGATAAACCGGACTGCCCGGAGCTGCGGATTCGGGGGTGCTAATGCTAACAGATGCAGCTGAAGGCGGCGCAAGCAGACGGCTTTCGGTAAGTTATTAAAACTTTTTCTGTATGAAGTTAGGATACTAACAGTCCTTTCTGTCTGGACTAGACAGTTGCACTGCACTTTGACTGCACATAGAGCGCGCGGAGGGGGGGGCGAGAGACGACGTGTCTGTCGTGTGAAAACAAAAGGCGGAGAAAAGCACTGTTGTACAGAAAAAACTGTACAGGTATGTGTTTATAGATGAATGCGTGGTGTAATGTGCTAGCTAACTGCTTGTAAATAAAGTGTTGTGCATGTTTAAGGATCAGTAAGTACGCTTGTTCAGTCTCATGTTGATAAACGGGTGTGCGCCGCAGCGCTAGCGTCTTTTTTCTATTTGCGAGCAAAGTTCCGGTTTTACGAGATAGCCACTGCGGGCAGTTCCGAGGTACGAATTTTCGGTTTACGAGCAACTCATAAGTACGGAACTCGCTCGTAAGTCGGGGACCACCTGTATTTTTGATTTGATTTGATGTTCATTCATTCATTTTAAAAGAACAATACAAAACAGTTTCATCAGATACAAGGATGAATAGACTTTTAGCTGAATGGATGGATGGATAGACAGTTAGCTGGATGGCTGGATGGATGATCTTTAACAAGTTCTAAAATCATTAAAATTTAACCTCAGCTTGTGCCTCTGACCCAACAGAACCTCCTTCAGCAGCAGAACCCTCTGTGGTTCTCTGACTTCATCAGTCTCTCTCCTGGTTCTGGAGGAGTTCTGACCCACTCTTCTTTCCATTGTTGCTTCAGTTCTTTGAGGTTTCTGCTCAGCTCTCTGAAGGTTTCAGGTTCAGGTTCTGGACTCTGACTGGGCCGTTGATTTGATTTGATGTTTATTCATTCATTTTAAAAGAACAATACAAAACAGTTTCATCAGATACAAGAATACAAGTAGGATAAAATGAAAGGAGCAGAAAGAAGATGAAATCTTATTATATCTGCCCCTTATTTATTTCACAGTTTGTTCAACCAATGATAACCTTCAAACTACATCACAAAATGAATAACTCTACTTAATTTTTCTAACTGTAATACACAAACACACTAAGCTACATCATATATAGTTTTTGAGCAAGTCCTTTTTGACCTTTTTCTTAAATGTATACATTGGGCAGCACGGTGGCACAACTGGTAGAGCTGCTGCCTCTCAGCGAGAAGGTTGCCGGTTCAAATCCCGGTCCGGGGCCTTTCTGGGTGGAGTTTGCATGTTCTCCCCGTGCATGCGTGGGTTTCCTCCGGGTACTCCGGTTTCCTCCCACAGACCAAAAAACATGCTTGTTAGGCTGATTGGTGACTCTAAATTGACCCTAGGTGTGAGTGTGAGAGTGGATGGTTGTTTGGTGTGAGTGAGACAGGTCCCTCTTGTAAATGAGTCCCCGTGACTCAACGAGGCTAGCCTGTATAAATAAAGGTTGAATGAATGAATGAATGAATTGATTTTGCATTTTTAACATCACTCTCCAGAACATTCCACAATCCAACTCCCTGAATTGAGGTAGACCGTCCCTTTAAGCTGGTTCTGAATTGTGGTTTGATGAATATCTGTCCCTTTAAGATTGTAATAACTTTGTCTAAATTTCTTTGGATATTTAAAGGTAATGTGTTATTATGAGCCCTATACATAACTGATAAAATACTATATTCTACCAATTCCTGGAATTTCAATAAATTTAGCTGAAGAAACAAGGTGTTTGATGGGTGACTGAAATGTTTTCTGGTGATTACTCTTACAGCTCTCTTTTGTAAAATAAAAACAGGCTTTGTAATTGTTTTGCACGCTTTTCCCCAAACCTCAATACAATAGATTAAATGTGGAACAATGATTGTGTTATACAACATATACAGAGCTTTATCAATTAAAAAATCCCTGACTTTATATACAGGTACATGAACACACAGCATGACAATCACAAACACCTGGACAACAAAATGGAGGAGATAAGCAAGACAATTAACAGAGAGACCAGGGAGTGTAGGGATGGGGACCCACCACCTGAGAGCAACATGCTTACAACTGTTATCTTGAAGTTCTAGGGTGTAGAGAGCCACAGAAACGGTTATGGTAGGCCGGATTTGGCCCACGGGCCTTGAGTTTGACACATGCGATCTAGTGGTACTAAAAGTAACAAAAGAAGAAAAAAAAACAGCCAAATATGTCAGCAGTTTAGCTAACAGACTTTGGAATGGGTACATTTTGTCCTTGTCAAACCTGTTGAAGAGAACCAAACTAAATACTCTGAAACTCAAACAACTTACTGTATAACAGTTCATGCACCGCTAGTTGGCAGTGTAGTGCAAATATTGCATAACTTGCTGCTACCAATTGTTGAATTTAATTAGCGGATTAGAATTAGCTTCCCCTAATTTTCATAAGACATTAGTGCTTTTGAAATTGCGGACCTAAATAAATTAATTAGTGCTTTAGAAATAGCGGAACTAATTTTTGGATTAGCGTTGCCCACCACTGTATATATATATATATATATATATATATATATATATATACATATATATATATATATATATATATATATATATATATGTATACAGTATATATATATGT
>JBBPBX010019155.1:5864-18218 GCA_038048925.1 Garcialebias charrua
GCATCTTCTTGTGGTCGACTCTCTCCTCCAGCTGCTCGGCTTCAGATGATGGAGCAGGAAGATGTTCAGTTGAGCATCACTCTACAAACTGACATGCTTTCTGTGATTAAAAATGGGATTTATTTAATTTTGTTGTTGGTTCTTGTGCACAAACTCGACCCGGTGCAGCGGGTGGAGGTCGAGTCTCGTGAAAAACTGTCCCGTCTGATAAATCATAGAGATGGGCGTATACCCTCCCACACCTACCAAAATAAAACAGAAACACTCGCGCTCAAACCAGCTCGGATCTGTGTTTTTCACTTTGATACAAACGTATAAAAGTGAAGAAATTATGCTAGAATACATAACAAATGCTCCAACCAGACATCAAACCCACAACCTTATGATTCCAAGACAAATATCGTATTTTCCTGCGTATAAGTCGCAGTTTTTTTTGCATAGATTTGTCAGTCCTGCAACTTCTTTACTGTATGTTTTTTCCTCTTGATGATACTTTTTTTTGACTGATGTGACTTATGCGCCAAAAAATATGGTACTTGAGTCACTCAGACCCATCATCATCCACGTCATTTAAATGTTTTGTTTTTGTTTATTTTGTTTTTGTTTATTAAATTTGTTCATTTTTTTACAAAAGAAACAATACAAGGCAATCTCATAATGATAGTGTACAAAATGTAAAAAAATGAAAGGTGGCAGAAAGAAGAATAAATCTTATTATATCTGCCCCTTATCTCCAACAATCAGATTAAACAACAGTAGTCAAACCATGTAAACAATAATAATCTTCAACCAACTTTTTCCAACAATCAGGTTAAACAATAATATTCTTCAACCAACAGTACAAAATGACTAACTCTTTCTAATTTTCTAACTAATACTAATACAGTACAAAATGATTAACTCTTTCTAGTTTTCTAACTAATACTAATACAGTACAAACTGACTAACACTTTCTAATTTTCTAACTAATGCAATACACATTACGTTATTTCACATATATTTTTTTAACATATTTGTTTTGATCATTTTTTTAAATGTAAACACTGACTTGGCATTTTTAACTACATTCTCCAAGCCATTCCATAATCTAATTCCCTGAATTGAGGTAGAACGTCCCTTCAAACTGGTTCTGAATTGTGGTTTTACAAACAACTCTGTTCCCTTAAGATTATAACAACTTTGTCTTTTAACAAAGTGCATTTGGATATTTAAAGGTAATGCATTATTTTGAGCTCTATACATAACTGATAAAATATTATAGTCTACCAAATCATGGAACTTCAGTAATTTTAGTTGATAAAATAATGTACTTGATGGATGACGGTAATGCTTTCTAGTGATAATTCTTACAGCTCTTTTCTGTAATACAAAAATAGGCTTTGTGATTGTTTTACACGCATTCCCCCAAACATCAATACAATAGATTAAGTGTGGAACAATGATTGTGTTATACAACAAATACAGAGCCTTATCATTCAATAGGTCTCTGACTTTGTACAGTACTGCTATCGATTTAGCTATTTTTATTCTTACAGAATTTATGTGTTGTTTCCATGTCAGTTTGTCATCAATGATAACACCCAAAAACTTCACCTCACTCACTCTACAAATCTCAACATCCTCAATTTTGAGTGGAACATCAACAGTTTTCTTTCTATTACCGAATATCATGTAATTAGTTTTCTCTAGATTTAATGATAATTTATTTATTTTAAACCAAGTTTGTATCTTTATAAATTCTGTTTTTATCAATTCTAACATTTGTTCTATATCTTCACCTGAACAGAAAAAAGTGGTATCATCTGCGAAAAGTACACATTTAAGGAGTCCTGACACATTTACCAAGTCATTCACATATAAAATAAAAAGCTTTGGTCCAAGTACAGAGCCTTGGGGAACTCCACATGTGATATTACAGAGGTCAGATCTTACATCATTTATTTGTACAAATTGTTTCCTATTTTTTAAGTAGCTAGATACCCACTGTAATGCTGGTCCTCTAATACCATATTTGTTCAGTTTTTCAAGGAGAATTGTGTGATCAATAGTATCGAATGCTTTTTTTAAATCAACAAAGATACTGATACAGTGTTGTTTTTGATCGACAGCAGTAGTTATTTGTTCCATTAATTCCATGAGAGCCATTGATGTAGAGTTTTTTGATCTAAACCCATACTGACTGCTGCTTAGAATATTTTGTTTATCTATAAATTGGTCTAGTCTGTTTACAAATAGTTTTTCAAGAATTTTTGAAAACTGTGGTAACAAGGATATAGGTCTATAATTGTTGAATACACATTTATCACCATTTTTAAAAAGAGGAACGACCTTAGCTACTTTCATATTATCTGGAAAAATTCCTGTTGAAAATGATAAGTTACATATGTATGTGAACGGCTCAATAACATGGCTCATTATGTCCTTTACAAACATCATATCCATGTCCACCCAGTCTTTCGATCTCTTGTCTGTAAGATGTTTTACTACATTCATTATTTCCTCTTTGTTAGTTCCATTTAGGAAAATACTATTTGCACAACCTGTAATTGAGTGGATCATATTTTTATCTACTTTTGGTATCTTAGCTGCAAGGCTTGATCCAACATTCACGAAATATTGATTAAATCCATTTACAATTTCATTTTCATCATGAACTTCATCGTTGTCTTTTACAAAATATTTTGAAATACCAGTTTTTGCTTTATGATTCTTCAGTACACCATTCATTACTCGCCATGTTGCTTTCATATCACCATTAGTTTTATCTAATAATTTACTATAATATTCTTTCTTATGTTTCCTTATAATCCCTACTAATTTATTTTTATACTTTTTATATTTTTCTTCTGCGCTCTGACTTCGCAATTTCAAGAAACATGAATACAAATAATTCTTTTTTTTACATGCATTTCTTAACCCTTTTGTCATCCATGGTTGATCATTCGTATTTCTCTTTGTGTAATTTGTTTGCACACAATTCTTTTCATACAGGGTTTCCAAGATATTCATAAACTCATCATATGCCCTGTTCGCATCATCAACATACACATCATTCCAGTCTTGTTTATCCAGATCCTCTTTCAATTTTTCCAAAACTTTTTTTGATGTGTTTATGATTTTTTTCTTCGTTGTGTCTGCTTTTGTGATTTTTTGATCATTTTTAAAGATTGTGAAAACTGGTAAATGATCACTTAAGTCGGTCGTTAAGATACCACCAATTACATCCCCATTTGTTATATTTGTGAAAATATTATCAATTATTGTGGCACTATGAGTTGTAATTCTTGTTGGCTTTGATATCAATGGATACATATTTAAACTGTACATTGAGTTTATAAATGTGCTTATGTTATTTGAATCTGTTTTATTTCCCATATCAATGTTAAAGTCTCCACACAAGAAAATATTTTTATTAAAACTTTTCTCCATTAGTTCCAAGATTTTATCCGTGAATATTTCTATATTTGCTCCTGGTGATCTATATACACAACTTATTATTATGTTTTTATCGTTTTTGTTTATAATTTCTATTGTTATCATTTCCATAATATTATCAACTATTATTGACATTTCATTATTTAATTTACATTTTATTTCATTATTGACAAATAGTGCGACACCACCACCTCTTTTATTATTTCTGTTCATATGATATAAATCATACCCCTCGATGTGAATATTACTAGTGTTATCATCATTAAGCCATGTCTCTGACAACGCTATTATCGTAAAAGTTCTATTTAATTGTTTTAAGTAATCTGTTATTTTGGATATGTTTGCATTTATACTTCTGCTATTAAAGTGAATAATGGAGAGAACTCCATTTGATATATTGATGTCATTAAACTGCTCTTCATTATAATATTCGCTATCATTTATTACAGGAAAAAAATTTGCATCAATCACATTTTCAACATTATATATTTTAGGTTCTGAGTCTTCGTATGTTGTCATGTTCTAATGTATTTGTTCATTTCACCGTATATTTTATCCATTTTGATTGTGAGTTGTTTCATTGATTTGTAATTTTTCATCTCTTGAATTCATCCAGATCCGTCAGCTCTTTTATCATTTTAGGCCGAGACCCTTCCTTTGCTTTGATAAAGACGTATCCATTTCTAGTCCATGTTGATGCTATTTTTTTTTCTTTGTTTTTTAACCACCTTGCTTCTTTTGCAATTTTTCCATTTTTTTTGGTAAGATGTTCATTTATGTAAACGTCTGATCCCCTCAGATTTGTTCTATTTTGCATAACATAGTTTTTAGTATTCCTGCCAATGAACTTAACGACCACTGACGGTTTGAATCTTGATGAATTACTGGGCAGGGTGTGACAGAATGAAATGTCCTCATGGCTTATGTTAATGTTCTTTTCCCGTAAGAAATTAACTACAAGTTCATCCAGAGTCTCTTGTTCTTCCTGAGATTCATGTGAATGAACATCAAGTCCTGAGATGACCACGTTGTCTTGCTTTGTATTCATTAGGTGGAACTACTTCGTTAAAAAAAATTTTTTTTTAGTTGCTCCAATGGACTGGCAGGTAAAAAATAAATAAAAACCCTCCAGGCCAAGAAACGAGCAGAAATGTTGCTCGACTGACAAGTTATTCCTGGAAACAGATGATTAAAAATGATTTTATTGTAGTTCGCTTCAACTATGGTAGTGCACGCTTCATAAAGAGGAATAAATTCAATATCTTTTTGGTTTCTAAAAGTATTTACTGTAACAAAATAGTGCTTTAATACATAATTTTGCCATTCAGTTTAGTTACTTTTTATAAAAAATTATATATACTATATATATATATATATATATATGTGTGTGTGTGTGTTTTTTAAAAACTTATCCTAATTACACACTGAAAAGACTTCTCTTACAGCCTTTGATTAATATTGTTAGTATCAGTGAAATGCCTGCAGCTCTCAGGCGTGCTCTGCTGCCATCTAGTGGTGACAGGAACAAACATACACTTTGTGGAAATTATTAAAACACAGAAAACTTGTGCATGCATAGGCAGTGAAGGAGCTGAAGTTCCCTTCGTCACAACAACCCATCTTGACCATGGTGGTGACAGTGGGAAGAAACAACTCCCTTTTAACAGGAAGAAACCACCAGCAGAACCAGAACCATGCTCAGAAAAGCAACCATCTGCCTTGACTGGCTGGGGTTAGTGAGGACAGGAACAAGACGCAGACTGAGACAAAATGTCTGGCCCGGTGTAGTCTCTGTGGTCCAGGTGTAGTTTCTATGGTCCAGGTGTAGTTTCTATGGTCCAGGTGTAGTTTCTATGGTCCAGGTGTAGTTTCTATGGTCCAGGTGTAGTTTCTATGGTCCAGGTGTAGTTTCTATGGTCCAGGTGTAGTTTCTATGGTCCAGGTGTAGTTTCTATGGTCCAGGTGTAGTTTCTATGGTCCAGGTGTAGTTTCTATGGTCCAGGTGTAGTTTCTATGGTCCAGGTGTAGTTTCTATGGTCCAGGTGTAGTTTCTATGGTCCAGGTGTAGTTTCTATGGTCCAGGTGTAGTTTCTATGGTCCAGGTGTAGTTTCTATGGTCCAGGTGTAGTTTCTATGGTCCAGGTGTAGTTTCTATGGTCCAGGTGTAGTTTCTATGGTCCAGGTGTAGTTTCTATGGTCCAGGTGTAGTTTCTATGGTCCAGGTGTAGTTTCTATGGTCCAGGTGTAGTTTCTATGGTCCAGGTGTAGTTTCTATGGTCCAGGTGTAGTTTCTATGGTCCAGGTGTAGTTTCTATGGTCCAGGTGTAGTTTCTATGGTCCAGGTGTAGTTTCTATGGTCCAGGTGTAGTTTCTATGGTCCAGGTGTAGTTTCTATGGTCCAGGTGTAGTTTCTATGGTCCAGGTGTAGTTTCTATGGTCCAGGTGTAGTTTCTATGGTCCAGGTGTAGTTTCTATGGTCCAGGTGTAGTTTCTATGGTCCAGGTGTAGTTTCTATGGTCCAGGTGTAGTTTCTATGGTCCAGGTGTAGTTTCTATGGTCCAGGTGTAGTTTCTATGGTCCAGGTGTAGTTTCTATGGTCCAGGTGTAGTTTCTATGGTCCAGGTGTAGTTTCTATGGTCCAGGTGTAGTTTCTATGGTCCAGGTGTAGTTTCTATGGTCCAGGTGTAGTTTCTATGGTCCAGGTGTAGTTTCTATGGTCCAGGTGTAGTTTCTATGGTCCAGGTGTAGTTTCTATGGTCCAGGTGTAGTTTCTATGGTCCAGGTGTAGTTTCTATGGTCCAGGTGTAGTTTCTATGGTCCAGGTGTAGTTTCTATGGTCCAGGTGTAGTTTCTATGGTCCAGGTGTAGTTTCTATGGTCCAGGTGTAGTTTCTATGGTCCAGGTGTAGTTTCTATGGTCCAGGTGTAGTTTCTATGGTCCAGGTGTAGTTTCTATGGTCCAGGTGTAGTTTCTATGGTCCAGGTGTAGTTTCTATGGTCCAGGTGTAGTTTCTATGGTCCAGGTGTAGTTTCTATGGTCCAGGTGTAGTTTCTATGGTCCAGGTGTAGTTTCTATGGTCCAGGTGTAGTTTCTATGGTCCAGGTGTAGTTTCTATGGTCCAGGTGTAGTTTCTATGGTCCAGGTGTAGTTTCTATGGTCCAGGTGTAGTTTCTATGGTCCAGGTGTAGTTTCTATGGTCCAGGTGTAGTTTCTATGGTCCAGGTGTAGTTTCTATGGTCCAGGTGTAGTTTCTATGGTCCAGGTGTAGTTTCTATGGTCCAGGTGTAGTTTCTATGGTCCAGGTGTAGTTTCTATGGTCCAGGTGTAGTTTCTATGGTCCAGGTGTAGTTTCTATGGTCCAGGTGTAGTTTCTATGGTCCAGGTGTAGTTTCTATGGTCCAGGTGTAGTTTCTATGGTCCAGGTGTAGTTTCTATGGTCCAGGTGTAGTTTCTATGGTCCAGGTGTAGTTTCTATGGTCCAGGTGTAGTTTCTATGGTCCAGGTGTAGTTTCTATGGTCCAGGTGTAGTTTCTATGGTCCAGGTGTAGTTTCTATGGTCCAGGTGTAGTTTCTATGGTCCAGGTGTAGTTTCTATGGTCCAGGTGTAGTTTCTATGGTCCAGGTGTAGTTTCTATGGTCCAGGTGTAGTTTATATGGTCCAGGTGTAGTTTCTATGGTCCAGGTGTAGTTTCTATAGCCCAGGTGTAGTTTATGTAGTTTAGGTCTAATTTCTATTATCTAGGCGCAGTTTCTATAGTCCAGGTGTAGTTTATATGATATAGGTGCAGTTTCTATAGTCTAGCTATAGTTTCTATAGTTCAGGTGCAGTTTCTATAGTCCAAGTGTAGTTTATATGATCTAGGTGCAGTTTCTATAGTCTAGCTATAGTTTCTATAGTTCAGGCGCAGTTTCTATAGTCCAGGTGTAGTTTATATGATATAGGTGCAGTTTCTATAGTCTAGCTATAGTTTCTATAGTTCAGGTGCAGTTTCTATAGTCCAAGTGTAGTTTATATGATCCAGGTGTAGTTTATATGATCTAGGTGCAGTTTCTATAGTCCATGTGTAGTTTCTATAGTCCAGGTGTAGTTTCTACAGTCCAGGTGCAGTTTCTACAGTGTAGTTAATATGGTCCAGGTATAGTTTATATGGTCTAGGTGTAGTTTAAATGGTCCAGGTGTAGTTTTTTAAATCCAGGTGTAGTTTCTATAGTCTAGGTGTAGTTTCTATAGTCCAGGACAGGTGTAGTTTATATGGTCCAGATGCAGTTTATATGGTCCAGGTGTAGTTTATATGGTTCAGGTGTAGTTTATATGGTCCAGATGCAGTTTATATGGTCCAGGTGTAGTTTATATGGTCCAGGTGTAGTTTATATAGTCTAGGTGTAGTTTATAGTTTAGGTCTAATTTCTATTATCTAGGTGCAGTTTCTAAAGTGCATGTGTAGTTTCTATGGTCCAGGTGTAGTTTATATAGTCCAGGTGTAGTTTATATAGTCCAGGTGTAGTTTATATGGTCCAGATGCAGTTTATATGGTCCAGGTGTAGTTTATATGGTCCAGATGCAGTTTATATGGTCCAGGTGTAGTTTATATGGTTCAGGTGTAGTTTATATGGTCCAGATGCAGTTTATATGGTCCAGGTGTAGTTTATATGGTCCAGGTGTAGTTTATATAGTCTAGGTGTAGTTTATATAGTTTAGGTCTAATTTCTATTATCTAGGTGCAGTTTCTAAAGTGCATGTGTAGTTTCTATGGTCCAGGTGTAGTTTATATAGTCCAGGTGTAGTTTATATAGTCCAGGTGTAGTTTATATGGTCCAGATGCAGTTTATATGGTCCAGGTGTAGTTTATATGGTTCAGGTGTAGTTTATATAGTCCAGGTGTAGTTTCTACAGTCCAGGTGCAGTTTCTACAGTGTAGTTAATATGGTCCAGGTATAGTTTATATGGTCTAGGTGTAGTTTAAATGGTCCAGGTGTAGTTTTTTTAATCCAGGTGTAGTTTCTATAGTCCAGGTGTAGTTTCTATAGTCCAGGTGTAGTTTATATAGTCCAGGTGTAGTTTATATGGTCCAGATGCAGTTTATATGGTCCAGGTGTAGTTTATATGGTCCAGGTGTAGTTTATATAGTTTAAGTCCAATTTATATTATCTTAGTGCAGTTTCTATAGTCCAGGTGTAGTTTCTATGGTCTAGCTATAGTTTCTATAGTCCAGGTGCAGTTTCTATAGTCCAGATGTAGTTTCTATAGTCTAGCTATTGTTTCTATAGTCTAGCTATAGTTTCTATTGTCCAGGTGTAGTTTCTATAGTCATGGTGTAAATTGTATGATCTCGGTGCGGTTTCTGTAGTCCAGGTGTAGTTTATATAGTCTATTTCTATAGTCCAGGTGTAGTTTATATGATTTAGGTGTAGATTGTATAGCCCAGGTGTAGTTTCTATAGTCTAGGTGTAGTTTCTTTGGTCCAGGTGTAGTTTCTATAGTCCAGGTGTAGTTTCCATAGTCATGGTGTAAGTTATATGATCTAGCTGTAGTTTCTATAGTCCAGGTGTAGTTTCTATAGTCTATGTGTAGTTTCTATAGTCCAGATGTAGTTTACATGATCTAGGTGTAGTTTTTATAGCCCAGGTTTAATTTATATAGTCCAGGTGTAGTTTCTATGGTTCAGGTATAGTTTCTATATTGTCCAGGTGTAGTTTCTATATTCTATGTCTAAATTATATGATCATGGTGCAGTTTCTATAGTCCAGGTGTAGTTTCTATAGTCTATGTCTAAATTATATGATCAAGGTGCAGTTTCTATAGTCCAGGCGTAGTTTATAGTCTAGGTATAGTTTATTTTTGTCCAGGTGCAGTTTCTATAGTCCTGGTGTAAATTATATAATCTAGGTGCAGTTTCTATAGTCCAGGTGTAGTTTATATGATCTAGGTGTAGTTTTTATAGCCAATGTGTAGTTTCTGTAGTCTAGGTGTAGTTTCTAAGGTCCAGGTATAGTTTCTATAGTCCTGGTGTACATTATATAATTTAAGTCCAGTTTCTATAGTCTAGATATAGTTTATTTTGTCCAGGTGCAGTTTCTATAGTCCTGGTGTAAATTATGTAATCTAGGTGCAGTTTCTATAGTGCAGGTGTAATTTATGTGATCTAGGTGTACTTTTTATAGCCAATGTGTAGTTTTTATAGTCTATAGTTTCTATGGTCCAGGTATAGTTTCTATAGTCCAGGTGTACTTTCTATATTCTATGTATAGTTTATTTTGTCCTGGTGCAGTTTCTATAGTCCAGTTGCAGTTTCTATAGTCCAGGTGTAGTTTCTATTGTCTAGGTCTAGTTATAGTCCAGGTGTAATTTCTAATGTTTAGGTGTAGTTTCTATAGTCTAGGTCTAATTTGTATGATCTAAGTGTAGTTTCTATAGTCTAGGTCTACTTACTATAGCCCAGGTGTAATTTCTATTGTCTAGGTGTAGTTTATATAGTCAAGTTGTAGTTTCTATTGTCTAGATGTAGTTTCTATAGGTGTAGTTTGTATTGTCTAGGTTTAGTTACTATAGTCCAGGTGTAATTTCTATTGCCTATATGCAGTTTCTATATTCCATGTGTTGTTTATATAGTCTAGGTGGAGTTACGTGATCTAGGTGTAGTTTATATAGTCCAGGTGTAGTTTCTATGAACTATGTGTAGTTTCTGTTTTCCGTGTGTTGCTTGTTTAGTCTAAGTGTGGTTTTTTTTATAGGTGTAGTATGGCCTAGGTGTAATTCCTTTGGTCCAAACATGTTTCCTACATTCCGGCTGCAGTTTCCAATGTCCAGGTTCATTTTCTATGTTCTAGATATAGTTTTTCTTGCCCACATGTAGTTTCTATGGTCTAAATGTTTTTCCTACAGTCCAGGTATACTTTCCAATGTCCAGGTGTAATTCATATAGTTCAGGTGTAGTGTCTATAGTCCAGGAGTGGTTCCTTTGGTCCAGATGTAGTTCTTATGATCCATGTGGGGCGGCCGTGGCACAGTGGTAATGGCAGTCGACCCCCGATCAGAAGGTTGGAGGTTCGAATCCAGCGTCCGCCCACCAGGCGTCGTTGTGTCCCTGGGCAAGACACTTAACCCCGAGTTGCTCCCGGTAGGTCTGGATGGCGCCTTGCAAGGCAGGCTACTACCGGTGTATGAATGTGTGAATGAATGGGTGGGTGGCTGGTATTGTAAAGCGCTTTGGGGCTCCTCACAGGGGGCTAGAAAGTGCTATATAAATAAGCTCCATTTACCATGTGTACCGTAGTTTCCATGGTCCAATTGTAGTTTATATGAGCCAGGTGCAGTTCCTATGGTTCAGTTGTGGTTTATACGGTCCACGTGTCATTAGGTTCAGGTGTACTTCCTACGGCTCAGGTGTAGCTTATACAGTCCAGGTCCGGTTGCTATGGTCCAGATGTAGTTCTTATGGTCCATGTGTAGTTTCCATGGTCCAATTGTAGTTTATATGAGCCAGGTGCAGTTCCTATGGTTCAGTTGTGGTTTATACGGTCCACGTGTCATTAGTTTCAGGTGTACTTCCTACGGCTCAGGTGTAGCTTATACAGTCCAGGTCCGGTTGCTATGGTCCAGATGTAGTTCTTATGGTCCATGTGTAGTTTCCATGGTCCAATTGTAGTTTATATGAGCCAGGTGCAGTTATATGGTTCAGTTGTGGTTTATACGGTCCACGTGTCATTAGGTTCAGGTGTACTTCCTACGGCTCAGGTGTAGCTTATACAGTCCAGGTCCGGTTGCTATGGTCCAGATGTAGTTCTTATGGTCCATGTGTAGTTTCCATGGTCCAATTGTAGTTTATATGAGCCAGGTGCAGTTATATGGTTCAGTTGTGGTTTATACGGTCCACGTGTCATTAGTTTCAGGTGTACTTCCTACGGCTCAGGTGTAGCTTATACAGTCCAGGTCCGGTTGCTATGGTCCAGATGTAGTTCTTATGGTCCATGTGTAGTTTCCATGGTCCAATTGTAGTTTATATGAGCCAGGTGCAGTTCCTATGGTTCAGGTATACTGTAGTTTGTATCTGGGCTTGGTGTAATTGCTATGGTTCAGGTTCCTATGGTCCAGGTGTGGTTCCTGGTCAAGGTATATTTTCTATTAAAAGAACAACAAAGAAAAACATGTTAATGATAGAATGAATTATGTACAAATACAAACAGGTAGAGTAGAGCAAGTGAAGGTGGCAGTAGAGTGAGGAAATGTAGTCAGTTTGTCCTCCAGCAGTCTTAGCCTATAGCAGCAGAAGTAAAGGACAGCTCAGGAAATCCAGCTGACCCTAACTATAGGATTTATCAAAAAGGAAAGTCTTCAGTCCGGTCTTAAAACTGGACAATGTGTCATCCAGACAGGAAGTGGAAGTTGGTTCCACAAGAGAGGAGCCTGAGAAATGAAAGATCTTCCTCCCATTCTGCTTTTGGAAACTCTAGGAACCACGAGTAAACCTGCAGTCTGAGAGCGAAGTGCTCTGTTAGGAAAATATGTAACAAGCTCTGTAACATAAGATGGAGCTAGGTTGTTGAGAGCTTTGTAGGCTAGAATATTTTAAATTCTAACAAGGAGCCGAGGGAGCGAAGCCGAAACTGGAGACATTTTCTCTCAGAACTTCAGCTGCTCAAGATGCTTTTCTGACACTATGACTATGATCAGAAATCTGATGATTTGAGGGTGAACGGAGTGGAAAGATGTCGTTGTAGTCTTCCTACTTTCTTTCAGTGAAGAGAAAACACGCCACACAAACAGCCCACCTGTCCGTGAGCGCGTGCATGTTTGTGTGCGTGAAACCGCTGGCTCTGTGCGCGGTTCCGGCACCGTGCGTCTCCAGACAGCGCTCGCGGTTGCCATCGTTAAACTGCTGGAGCCGCCATCACAGCCACATCCGGGTGTCGTTTTCAAAA
>JBBPBX010019155.1:18281-38616 GCA_038048925.1 Garcialebias charrua
TTTTCTACTTTAAAACTAGGTTTAAGTCTTTTTTTTTTCTTTCTTTTTTTATTGATAGTGTTGACTTGGGTTTCCTGAACTATCCCTTAGTTATACTGCTATATGCTTAGACTGGGGGAGGATAAATTGACCACATTTCCTCACTCTGCTACAGTCTTTATGAGCTCTACTCTACCTGTTCGTATTTTTAATTAATTCTACAATGAACATGTTTTTAATCAGTTGTTCTATCCATAGAAAGTACACCTGGACATTAGAAAGTACACATGACTATAGAAACTACACCTGGACCATATAAACTACACCTGGACCATATAAACTACACCTGGACCATATAAACTACACCTGGACTATAGAAACTACACCTGAACCATAGAAACTACAACTGGACTATATAACATACACTTGAACCTAAAGTACACCTGGACCATAGAAACTACACATGGACCATATTAACTACACCTGGACCATATGAACTACACCTGGACTATAGAAACTACACCTGGACCATACAAAGTACACCTGGACCATAGAAAGTACACCTGGACCATAGAAAGTACACATGGACTATAGAAACTACACTTGAACCATAGCAACTACACCTGGACCATAGAAAGTACACATGGACTATAGAAACTACACATGGACCATAGAAACTACACCTGGACCATATAAACTACACCTGGACTATAGAAACTACACCTGGACCATACAAAGTACACCTGGACCATAAAAAGTACACCTGGACCATAAAAAGTACACCTGGACCATAGAAAGTACACATGGACTATAGAAACTACACTTGAACCATAGCAACTACACCTGGACCATAGAAAGTACACATGGACTAAAGAAACTACACCTGAACCATAGAAACTACAACTGGACTATATAACCTACACTTGAACCTAAAGTACACCTGGACCATAGAAACTACACATGGACCATATACTGTAAACTACACTTGGACCATATAAACTACACTTGGACCATATAAACTACACCTGGACTATAGAAACTACACCTGAACCATAGAAACTAAAACTGGACTATAGAACATACACTTGAACCTAAAGTACACCTGGACCATAGAAACTACACATGGACCATATAAACTACACCTGGACCATGGAAACTACAACTGGACTATAGAAACTACACTTGAACCTAAAGTACACATGGACTATAGAAACTACACCTGGACCATACAAAGTACACCTGGACCATAGAAACTACACATGGACCATATAAACTACACCTGGACCATGGAAACTACAACTGGACTATATAACCTACACTTGAACCTAAAGTACACCTGGACCATAGAAACTACACATGGACCATATCAACTACACCTGGACCATATAAACTACACCTGGACTATAGAAACTACACCTGAACCATAGAAACTACAACTGGACTATAGAACCTACACTTGAACCTAAAGTACACATGGACTATAGAAACTACACCTGGACCATACAAAGTACACCTGGACCATACAAAGTACACCTGGACCATAGAAAGTACACCTGGACCATAGAAACTACACCTGGACCATACAAAGTACTTGTACACCTGGACCATAGAAAGTACACCTGGACCATAGAAAGTACACATGGACTATAGAAACTACACTTGAACCATAGAAACTACACCTGGACCATAGAAAGTACACCTGGACTATAGAAACTACACCTGAACCATAGAAACTACACCTGGACTATAGAAACTACACCTAAACCATAGAAACTACACCTGGACTATAGAAACTACACCTGAACCATAGAAACTACAACTGGACTATATAACCTACACTTGAACCTAAAGTACACCTGGACAATAGAAACTACACATGGACCATATAAACTACACCTGGACCATATAAACTACACCTGGACTATAGAAACTACACCTGAACCATATAAAATACAACTGGACTATAGAACCTACACTTGAACCTAAAGTACACTTGGACCATAGAAACTACACATAGACCATATAAACTACACCTGGACCATGGAAACTACACATGGACCATACAAACTACAAATGGACCATACAAACTACACGTGGACTATAGAAACTACACCTGGACCATGTAAAGTACACCTGGACTATAGAAACTACACCTGGACCATATAAACTACACCTGGACCATATAAAGTACACCTGGACCATATAAAATACACCTGGACCATATAAAATACACCTGGACCATATAAACTACACCTAGACCATATAAACTACACCTGGACCATATAAACTACACCTGGAACATAAAAACTACACCTGGACCATATAAAATACACCTGGACCATATAAACTACACCTGGACCATATAAACTACACCTGGACCATATAAACTACACCTGGACCATATAAACTACACCTGACCATATAAACTACACCTGGACCATATAAACTACACCTGGACCATATAAACTACACCTGGACCATATAAACTACACCTGGACCATATAAACTACACCTGGACCATATAAACTACACCTGGACCATATAAACTACACCTGGACCATATAAACTACACCTGGACCATATAAACTACACCTGGACCATATAAACTACACCTGGACCATATAAACTACACCTGGACCATATAAACTACACCTGGACCATAGAAACTACACCTGGACCATATAAAGTACACCTGAACCATATCAACTACACCTGGACCATATAAAGTACACCTGGACTATACTGTACACTTGAACCATATAAACTACACCTGGACCATAGAAACTACACCTGGACCATATAAAGTACACCTGGACCATAGAAACTACACCTGGACCATAAAAACTACACCTGGACCATATAATAATAATAATAATAATAATGAATTCAATTTATAACGCACTTTTCATTAATGAAAATCTCAAAGTGCTATAAAGTACCGGTACACCTGGACCATATAAAATACACTGGATCATAGAAACTACACCTGGACCATATAAACTACACCTAGACCATATAAACTACACCTGGACCATATAAAATACACTGATAGAAACTACACCTGGACCATATAAACTACACCTGGACCATATAAACTACACCTGGACCATATAAACTACACCTGGACCATATAAACTACACCTGGACCATATAAACTACACCTGGACCATATAAACTACACCTGGACCATATAAACTACACCTGGACCATATAAACTACACCTGGACCATATAAACTACACCTGGACCATATAAACTACACCTGGACCATATAAACTACACCTGGACCATATAAACTACACCTGGACCATATAAACTACACCTGGACCATATAAACTACACCTGGACCATATAAACTACACCTGGACCATATAAACTACACCTGGACCATATAAACTACACCTGGACCATATAAACTACACCTGGACCATATAAACTACACCTGGACCATATAAACTACACCTGGACCATATAAACTACACCTGGACCATATAAACTACACCTGGACCATATAAACTACACCTGGACCATATAAACTACACCTGGACCATATAAACTACACCTGGACCATATAAACTACACCTGGACCATATAAACTACACCTGACCATATAAACTACACCTGGACCATATAAACTACACCTGGAACATAAAAACTACACCTGGACCATATAAAATACACCTGGACCATATAAACTACACCTGGACCATATAAACTACACCTGGACCATAGAAACTACACCTGGACCATATAAAGTACACCTGAACCATATCAACTACACCTGGACCATATAAAGTACACCTGGACTATACTGTACACTTGAACCATATAAACTACACCTGGACCATAGAAACTACACCTGGACCATATAAAGTACACCTGGACCATAGAAACTACACCTGGACCATAAAAACTACACCTGGACCATATAATAATAATAATAATAATAATGAATTCAATTTATAACGCACTTTTCATTAATGAAAATCTCAAAGTGCTATAAAGTACCGGTACACCTGGACCATATAAAATACACTGGATCATAGAAACTACACCTGGACCATATAAACTACACCTAGACCATATAAAGTACACCTGGACCATATAAAATACACTGGATCATAGAAACTACACCTGGACCATATAAACTACACCTGGACCATATAAAGTACACCTGGACCATATAAAATACACTGGATCATAGAAACTACACCTGGACCATAGAAACTACACCTGGACCATATAAAGTACACCTGGACCATATAAAATACACTGGATCATAGAAACTACACCTGGACCATATAAACCACACCTGGACTATAGAAACTACACCTGAACCATATAAACCACACCTGGACCATATAAACCACACCTGGACTATAGAAACTACACCTGAACCATATAAACCACACCTGGATCATAGAAACTACACCTGGACCATATAAACCACACCTGGACTATAGAAACTACACCTGAACCATATAAACCACACCTGGACTATAGAAACTACACCTGAACCATATAAACCACACCTGGACTATAGAAACTACACCTGAACCATATAAACCACACCTGGACCATATAAACCACACCTGGACTATAGAAACTACACCTGAACCATATAAACCACACCTGGATCATAGAAACTACACCTGGACCATATAAACCACACCTGGACTATAGAAACTACACCTGAACCATATAAACCACACCTGGACTATAGAAACTACACCTGAACCATATAAACCACACCTGGACCATATAAACCACACCTGGATCATAGAAACTACACCTGAACCATATAAACCACACCTGGACTATAGAAACTACACCTGAACCATATAAACCACACCTGGACCATATAAACCACACCTGGACTATAGAAACTACACCTGAACTAGCCATTCTGTGTTTGCCTGTGTCTCTTATGTCTTCCCTGACACCAGTCAATCAGGCAGATGTCTGGTCCTGGTTCTGCTAAAGGTCTTTTTCTGTAATAAATGTCAGTTGTTTTTTTTCTTTCCAGTGTTACCATGGTTTGTGCTCTTCAGTACTCAGTCAGCTGGCTTCCATAGATAAAGAACTTTTGACTAAAAATGGCATGTTATATTGTTTGTGAATGTTTCTGTACAGCATCCTGAAAGGACACTTGTTGTGAACCGGCACTGTATAAAAAAACTGAATTTAATTCCAATAAATCCTGTCAGAATAAAAGGCAAAAAGCGGAAACATCCTCTTTAAATAACAGTTTGATTCACTTCTGGGCCCAAGCTATGACCTCCACATATTCTCTAACAGCTGATTGGATAAAACATTTGAGGAAAAACTGATGTTTTGATTGTCGTAATGTTTTAAAATATATGTTTTATTTCTGCTGTTCTGAAAATAAATATCTGACTTTTCTATCTGCACCAGAAGGCAACAAATGCCTCACAGCTTTGACCAGCTGATGATTGTTTCATTTCCGAGTCACTAGAATACTTGGCCCATGTTTAGATTCTGACCTCTGAACCCTGATTTTGTGGCGGCTGTAGCTGCAGATCATGTGACCCTGAAGTGGATCGAGTGTCCGCTGGAATGAAGGAGAGTTCAGACTGAAACCATAGAACCTGTTTCTGCAACATGAGTTGAGCTGCTGTAACAACAAATGATGTGCTGACCTGCCACGTGGCCCAGCGCCTGCCACGGGTCAGAGGTCTACTACTGGCGGCTTGTGTCCTTGCAGAGAGCAGCTGATCCTGGATCAGAGAACTGAGACACACGCTTCACAAAATTTGAGCCAGGAAAAACAAAGTGAGAGAAGTTGAAGGTCTAAGAGTCTTCATGATTGAAATGACACACAGAAGCAGCTTTTTAACTGAGGAAGACTCTCTAAGATATGTCTTTGATATAGAAGCTTTGTCACGAAGGACAACTCTGAAAGCTTCATCACTGATGAATATTCTGGAAACTTTGTCATAACGAAAGCTCTATGCTTCATCACTGATGAAGACTCTGAAAGCTTCATCACCGATGAATATTCTGGAAACTTTGTCAAAATGAAAGACTGTATGGTCCATTAATGATGAAGACTCTGGAAACTTCATTACTGATGAAGAGTTTGGAACCTTCATTACTGATGAAGACTCTGGAACCTTCAATACTGATGAAGACTCTGTAACCTTCATTACTGATGGAGACTCTGGAACCTTCAATACTGATGAAGACTCTGTAACCTTCAATACTGATGAAGACCCTGGAACCTTCATTACTGATGGAGACTCTGGAACGTTCATTACTGATGAAGAATCTGGAACATTTGTTACTGATGATACACTGATAATGTTATTATGTTTATGTTTGTTTCTGTTTATTAAATTTGTTCATTTTTTTTTTACAAAAGAAACACAATACAAGACAATCCCATAAATGATAACGTACAAAATATAAAAAAATGAAAGGTAGCAGAAAGAAGAATAAATCTTATTATATCTGCCCCTTTTTTCAAACAATCAGATTAAACAATAATAATCTTCCACCAACAGTACAAAATGACTAACTCTTTCTAATTTTCTAACTAATACAATACACATTACGTCATTTCATATATTTAACAAATTCATTTTGATCATTTTCTTAAATGTAAACATTGACTTGGCATTTTTAACTACATTCTCCAAGCCATTCCATAATCTAATTCCCTGGATTGAGGTAGAACGTCCCTTCAAACTAGTTCTGAATTGTGGTTTTACAAACATCTCTGTCCCCTTAAGATTATAACAACTTTGTCTTTTAACAAAATGCATTTGGATATTTAAAGGTAATGCATTATTTTGAGCCCTATACATAACTGATAAAATATTATAGTCTACCAAATCATGGAACTTCAATAACTTCAGTTGATAAAATAATGTACTTGATGGATGACGGTAATGTTTTCTAGTGATAATTCTTACAGCTCTTTTCTGTAATACAAAAATAGGCTTTGTGATTGTTTTACACGCTTTCCCCCAAACATCAATACAATAGATTAAGTGTGGAACAATGATTGTGTTATACAACAAATACAGAGCTTTATCATTCAATAGGTCTCTGACTTTGTACAGTACTGCAATCGATTTAGCTATTTTTATTCTTACAGAATTTATGTGTTGTTTCCATGTCAGTTTGTCATCAATGATAACACCCAAAAACTTCACCTCACTCACTCTACAAATCTCAACACCCTCAATTTTGAGTGGAACATCAACAGTTTTCTTTTTATTACTGAATATCATGTAATTAGTTTTTTCTAGATTTAATGATAATTTATTGATTTTAAACCAAGTTTGTATTTTGACAAATTCTGTCTTTATCAATTCCAACATTTGTTCTATATCTTCACCTAAACAGAAAAATGTGGTATCATCAGCAAAAAGTACACATTTAAGGAGTCCTGACACATTTACCAAGTCATTCACATATAAAATAAATAGCTTTGGTCCAAGTACAGAGCCTTGGGGAACTCCACATGTGATATTACAGAGGTCAGATCTTACATCATTTATTTGTACAAATTGTTTCCTATCTTTCAAGTAGCTAGATACCCACTGTAATGCTGGTCCTCTAATACCATATTTGTTCAATTTTTCAAGGAGAATGGTGTGATCAATAGTATCGAATGCTTTTTTTAAATCAACAAAAATACTGATACAATATTGTTTTTGATCGACAGCAGTAGTTATTTGTTCCATTAATTCCATGAGAGCCATTGATGTAGAGTTTTTTGCTCTAAACCCATACTGACTGTTGCTTAGAATATTTTGTTTATCTATACATGTAAATTGATCTAGTCTGTTCACAAATAGTTTTTCAAGAATTTTTGAACAGACATTTATCACCATTTTTAAAAAGAGGAACTACCTTGGCTACTTTCATATTATCTGGAAATATTCCTGTTGAAAATGATAAATTACATATATATGTAAACGGCTCAATAACATGGCTCATTATGTCCTTTACAAACATATGTAACGAATAATGTAGGGTAAGGTATTTAAACACTTACTGGACCACCATAATTGTAGAGATATAGGACTTACCTATAGTTTTAGATGCGCAGGTCTGAGCAGACTTTTATCTGCACAAACTTGTCACCAAGTTCACAGGGTCTCAACTTTTTCAGAATAAATCAATAAATCTGTGATGTGATTAGCCAGAAATGTAATTTCACGAGACACTTCAACTTATGTCGGTCTACCAGAAAAATAGACCTTTTATTGAAACTATCACAAAAATTACATTAAACATTTGTATCGATATTAGCTCTGATTTAAAGGTTCAGTCTGCAGTTTCTGTAGAACTTCAGCACTTAGAAAAAATTTCAACAAGCAAAGCATTCTGATCCCTCCCCCTCAGAGCCATATATGGCTCTGCCCCCTTGTGGTCTGTTAAAATTCAAATTCAAGCTCTGTTTTTATTGGCTGATTCAAATTCAAGCTCGGTTTTTATTGGCTGGTTACAAACTTTGTTTTTATTGGCTGGAAAATGGCGGGTCACTTTTTCTTTTTAGAAATGCTTATTTACCACCTGGAGAAGAAAGGGGACAATATTTTTTTTTTAGTTTTTTCAGAGATTACCTCTCTAACATCAATCTAGTGACAGAGTGAAGAAATATGTTAAAAATAAATTGTTAGAAAAGTTACATATAGCAGCTTTAACTGTAGGAGTTGTGCTTCCCTGGTCTCTGTCTCCCAGAATACAGAGGTTGTGGACATAACCACCAGCATGCTGGTGAAGATTCTCAGTCGTCCAGGACATGATAAAATCAAAAAAGGCGTTCAATACAGGATCAACTGGACTTTATTTGTTGCAGAAAACGTTTCGACTTCTGTCCAGAAGTCTTTTTCAATTCTGAATGAATGGAAGCTGTGAGAACGAGAAGTTTTATACAAGCCACGCACCAACATATGAAATTGGAAACTGAAATAACACCACAAAATACCTAACATGCCCATTCTATTTAAATTGACAAAACAACACATCACACCTGGGGGTTTGTAACACATACATGTAAATTGAAAGATCACACCTTAACAGTAGGAGGTTCCCTTGAGGTCTCTGGGGGGTGTTTTTTGTCAATTTACATACAGTTTTGTGNCGGTATGCATATTGATGAGGGTCCTCGCTGATGTTGACGGTTGTCTTGATGTGGGACATGACCAGTTTCTCAAAACATTTAGCGACTATCGGGGTGAGAGCCACCGGTCTATAGTCATTCAGACCAGTCACTGTGGAGCTTTTTGGGACTGGGATGATGGTGGCAGTCTTCAGGCAGGTGGGAACTGACTCCAGTGAAAGTGAGGTGGTGAAGATGTCAGCCAGCACCTCACAGAGCTGGTCCGCACATTCCTTCAGAACTTTCCCTGGGATGTTGTCTGGACCCGTAGCTTTATGAGGGTTGATCCTTCTGAGACTACCTCTCACTTCTGCTGCGGTCACTTTGAGGTGCTCCTCGTCTGGTGATGAGTTGAGTCTGGTGCTAGTTGGTCTGTTTGGATCATCAAAACGTGCATAAAACTTATTGAGGGCATCAGGCAGGGATGGGTCCCTGGGGCATTGTTTGCTTTTGCCCTTGTAGTCTGTTAAGCATTTGATGCCCTGCCACATGCTCCGTGGATCATGTGAGGTGAACTGTCCCTCGATCCTCTGTGCATACGCGGCTTTGGCCTTCTTTATGCCATCATCCAGTTCTCTCCTGCACTTTCTCAACTCCTCAGTATCTTTAGACTTGAATGCAGTGTCCCTGGCTGCCAGCAGGGTGCGGACATCCTTATTTAGCCAGGGTTTTTGATTGGGGTAAAATTTAACACACTTTCTTATGGATACATTTTCAGCACATGTACTGATGTAACCCAGGACTGAGGAAGCATAAAGTTCCAGGTCAACTGAACTTCCATTCGTAGCTGCCTCTTTGAAGACAGACCAGTTTGTGTTTTCAAAGCAGTCTCTTAGCATGGGGGAACTATCTTGGCGCCACGATGTGATCACTCTTTGTTCCGGCTTGTGACGTCTGAGTGGGGGGAGCTGTCTAGGGACCAATAGCAGGGAGCGATGGTCGGAAGCCCCGAGCGGTGGGCGTGGCTTCGCCGTGTACGCCCCCTTCACATTCGTGTAGACCTGGTCTAGTGTCTTATTTCCTCGTGTTGCTGTGAAAACGTGCTGATTGAAGGTTGGAAGAATGACACGTAAATCTACGTGATTGAAGTCCCCGGAAACAATGAAAAACCCCTCAGGATATTTACACTGCAGCGAGGTGAGTAAGTCATGAATTTCTCCCTGGGCGTCGTTGGCATTAGCATCGGGTGCTATGTAAACATTGCTTATTATTATCGCTGAATAGTCGCGGGGAAGATAATGTGGCCGACATCTTATTGTTAAAAGCTCCACAGCAGCTGAGCAGATCCTGCTGATAACGGCACAGTTCGTGCACCAGTCTTTGTTAACGTAAATGCAGACGCCTCCGCCTCGCGTTTTCCCCGTAGTCTCGATGCACCGGTCCGTTCTGAAAAATAGCTTATTATCCAACTCATAAACAGAGTCAGGAGTGTCTTCATTGATCCATGTTTCCGTGAGACAAAGCACCGAACATCTCCTCATCTCCTCCGACGTTGTTACTCTCAGACGAAGCAAATCCATCTTGTTGTCGAGCGAACGCACGTTGGACAGGAAAAGAGCCGGCATCGGCGGTCTCCCGGTTTTAGCGTCTGCCCGCAGTCTCGTCATAATTCCTGCTCGACAGCCACGCTTTTTCCCTCGAGAGCACCGCTTTCTTTTCTTTCCTCCGCGCATCTGCTTCCAGAAAGATGATCTAAGCAGATCCAATCTTCCGAGCTCTGATTTGAGTTCGTTGCTGATTTCAGCCGTGCCTTGTGGTAAATCCGCTCCAATTCTCAACAGCTCAGTTCGGCTATAATTCACCCGCAAAAAACGCGCAGAGTCAGGTACAAAAACACTATTAAAACTACTAAAAACTGGGGATGTTCTGGAAGCCCATGAAGCTGCGGCTGGTCTGAGCGCGGCCATCTTGCCCCAAGTGGACCTTGTCTTCCTGAATGTTTATTTTGTTCAATATTTCTGACCAAGACATTCTGGAAGCCAGTCATATGTACTCACGTGACAGAGATTTAGTTGTGCATCGAGAGGTAACTAGACAAAAAGCAAAATATTAAAATAGACAGGATAATCCATAAGAATCATGAATGTTTTGTATAAAAGCTTTGAATCTTCACAAGAAATATACAACCTCTGCAGGTTCAGGTAGAAGTTGTTTCTCGTCTTTAAATGGACCTTCAACAAGTGTGCCTTTACAGATGAACAGTTGAATGGGAGTTTTTTTTTTTAAAGTTAATAGACATATTTTTCTGAGTTTTGTTCACATTCAATTTTAGGAAGTAGTTGTCGTGCCACAAATTAATCCACTGCAGACCTGCGATAAGGCCTCTCCATCCTGAAGCGAATTAAAACTGTGTCATCTACGAGCTTAAAGGTATTGTGACAATATGCTAAAACAAAGACATCTTTAGAAAGAGGAGTTACTCAGCTTTGATTTTTTTTTACACAGATGCTTTGAATACATATAAAAGTATTTTTTAATAAAATAGTTTTAATGACGTAACTGCAGTGCGTTGCAGTTTTCGGGTGGAGAAAGGAGGGGTCAAACCCCGACGCATTTTTATGACGCAATGTATTGAACGCACATTGTAAATAACAATGGCAGAGAATATAGAAACCGAGGCATTAAGCAATTTAAGTGAAGATTTGAGCGATTTGTCTTCAGTTTGGGAAGCCGAAGTTAGTTCGAGTGATGAACAAGAAACAGCTGGTTATAATGTAGGTCTGCAGCCGTATTTATTTGAGTCTTACCGTTCAGGGAGCGAGGGGGACTCCGAGATTTCAGAGGAGGAAGGTTTCCGAGGATGAAGGGATGGAACCCGATCTTAGTCGTCTACAGAACGTACCAGCATTTTTCAAGTTTTACCAAAATAAAAAGGCAATCTTTAAGACAATGAAACTGCGTTCTAATAGCAGCCGCAGACTGACCTTCATGTCCCTACGTCACATGACGTCGCATGCGGAAGTACCCGGATTTCCCGTGATGAAACACGGCGCCAAGTTTAAAATCCCTTTCAAACAAATTTTCATAGATTTATCATTTTGCTTGTATAAAAACGAACATAGTTGAATGATACAACATATATACTGTATGTTGTGACACTTTACAGTATGCATAGTTCCAACATCATGTCACAATACCTTTAAGGACCCGGGCGCTTTCTGGCTGCTCACTGCACCACCTGGTGGTGGTTGGGTTAAATGCAGAGACTAATTTCGTCTGTGTATGGGAAACATACACAGATGACAGACAAAGACATTATTATTATTATTATTTTCCGGACAGGAGTTCAGTCATTTGTAAATATGAGGGACAGAAGAAGAGGCGAAGCTGTTAATGACAGCAGCTTCTGAGACACAACACTGTTTCACAGGACTGCACTGAGACGCCATGTTCAACACTGATTTTCACAAACAAGTGGTGGATTCAAGGGTTTAAAGTGGATAAAAGGCATGTTTATGTTGATAACATGACAGTTGCATGTGCTTAAAAAGGTGTCAGACAAAAAATGTTGTTTTAGAACTAAACTAGCATTAAGTTTCTTAAAGTCATGTCTTTAAAAAACTAAACTAAATCTGACACAGACCTACGAGATACAAAAAGGTTGTTTTAAGTTAATATGTTTTATGGTATGTTACATCGACTGAACTAATATGTATTCCTTCCTGTATAAAAACACATTTCTGCACTATTGTTAAATATATATAAACATTTGTGCAATGTGCACAAATAACTGAGCGGTTTATTCATATAAATAGCTATTTCTTTCCTATTTAATTATTTTGTAAGCCCTATTTTTTAAACATTACTTATTAAAAAAATAAACCTTCAACTAAGCCAACAGCTAATTTAAAATTTAGTTTAGTACGTGCAACATCAAGCGACAAATAACTAAATCAAATCAAAAAAGGCGTTCAATACAGGATCAACTGGACTTTATTTGTTGCAGAAAACGTTTCGACTTCTGTCCAGAAGTCTTTTTCAATTCTGAATGGAAGCTGTGAGAACGAGAAGTTTTATACAGGCTTACAAGTCACGCACCAACATACTGTAAGCCTGTATAAAACTTCTCGTTCTCACAGCTTCCATTCAGAATTGAAAAAGACTTCTGGACAGAAGTCGAAACGTTTTCTGCAACAAATAAAGTCCAGTTGATCCTGTATTGAACGCCTTTTTTGATTTCATCATGTCCTGGACGACTGAGAATCTTCACCAGCAAACTAAATCAAATAGTGCTGTTGCGTTTGGGGTAACTGCTAGTGTTTAATTTATGAGCTCATCATTTTCATATTTTACATTATAAGACAGGATTTGTATTTATATCTGGAAAATGCATTCATTTTTTGTTAAAACTAAACTTAAAAGAGTATTTAACATGCAAAAATACTTTGCAGGAGACTGATCAGTTCAAATTGTAACACTGGGTTAGTCCAAATCTGCTCGCACAATAACACTATGAGTAAAAAAAAAAGCTACAAAATGTCATTTATTTTTTCTTGAAGTCTGGTTTTGTGTATTTTTGCATTAATAATCACATATTTCAGAATGTTTTTGGTCTCGTGAGCCACGCAGAGTACAAAAGGGGGCGCTGTTGAGGCAGAAAGCTGCAGCTCAGTGATTGACAGCTCTCCATCCTCTCATCCTGACAGCTTCATTGATCCCACAGGAGACAGATATGACACCAGTCATGCAGCTTTTACTTACTGGCTGACTGAAGTGGGCAGATGAATCACCGTATGTTCAGATCTAACCGATACCGAGCAGCTCATCACACCTTCTTCGTGAGAAGGGACGAGCTTTGAAATGAGAATTTAATTTATTTCTAAAGGGGACAGTGGGTGGAGGAAGGCAACTTGAAACACTTTATAAGTGATCAGAAGGTTGGAGGAAACAAAAGATGCAGGTTGAAACGCCCCGATGACTAAACTCTGGAGAAGATCCTCAGAGGAAGTTGGTCTAAATCAGGGGTCACCAACCTTTTTGAAACTGAGAGCTACTTCGGAGTCATACAAAGGGCACCAGTTTGATAAACTCTTCGAAAATAACAAAGCGTAAATTGAAAAAATGTATAATAAACATATTTTTAAGAACATATTTTTAAGATAGACATTTTAAAATACATGTATATATAAATACAAAAAAAAGAATAACAACTGAATAAAATGAAAATTTAAATGCAGCTTAGTAGTGAGTTGTGCTATTTTTAGAACAGGTCCGAGGGCACCTCAAATGGTCCTTGGGGGCGACCGGGTGCCCGCGGGCACCATGTTTGTGACCGCTGGTCTAAATAAAACCTGCAAACTTCTGTTAACGCTCTGCATGAAACACATTTTGCACATCCGCAACAGTAAGTTCAGATGGGTCTCCACTCACTATCACCGCAAAGGACAATGACGAAAAACGACACACACCAAAACATTTACGAGCAGAAAAATGAACATTTGTTAAGCTTTCTTGCATTTTTATCTGTGATAAGTCGCAAAAGTGACCAAATATGACTTTCGTTTCATGATCAAATTTAAACGTTTAACATGCTCGGATCTGTGGATTGAGAGTTACATTTAATTTTTCTAGAATAATTTCACCCTTGCACACACACATCGCTGTAATGCACAAAAATATATATATTTTAAAATTACAGAAAACATTCAAACACACTCAACAACTTGTTGAGTCAAGAAGGCAGTGGCTGAATTGTGTTAAAAACAAAAAAAAAAGCAGGTCAAATTGGATTTGAACTCTTTTAGATTAACCAAAACGAACTCTTGCGCAGATTAAAATAGTTCCAAACTGAAAAAACATGATCGATGAAACTATAGTTTATTTTCAATTTTGCCCAATAACCATTTAAAACGAATCGCTCAATTTTCTTGATGGATAACCCTCAACTCACAGAACCTGTGCACATTTCTCCAGATAAGTTTCTTGAAATCGCCTCAGTGCCGTCACGAAGGGGAAGACAGAGAATCTGGAAAATGTTATAACTTTTATTCTCACACAGTATTCGGGTCATGTCAACAATAGCAGATCTTTTCAAGAGCATGCTTTAAAAATAAAAACACCCCCATATGGAGCAAGAAACAGACACTTTCATTCAACAAAAGCTATTAAATATCATTTACAGAGGAGGGAGATCTTCCACCGAAGACATGGATCAACAACACAAGCTGAAAACTTGTCTTTCATTAGATTATTGACACTGAATCCAAACTTCTGAACTTCTCTTGGTCCCAACTTAACTGTTAATAAACTTTATATTTACACAGACCAGATGGAGGGGATCAGAATCAACTGCAGCTCATTGTGCACTTCAACCATGTTTTGGGTCAGGGGTCTGCAACCTGCGGCTCTGGAGCCACATGCGGCTCTTTGGTCCGTCCGGAGCGGCTCTTTCAAGCTTGGAGTTCTGAATTTTATAGGATGTTATAACCACAACAAAAAATGACGAGCTTTACCAGTTTTGCTGTCATTTTCTTTGCAAATATGTGGATAATAGTACTAAATTATACTCCCTTTAACTTTATGCTTTATTTCTTCAAAGTACGCAATTTCTCCAGAATATATATATTTAAAAAAACAGAACGGTAAGCCTGCACAGTTCATTGTTTTAGTTTTTTTTTTTGTAATTGGCAAAATATCTTTTTTTTTTTAAAACAAGAATCTAGTTTTCTGTGATAGATTTGTGACCGGGATCTGGGCACCACTGATCCCCTGCAACCCAAAAAGGAAGAAGTGATCAATGAAATGGGTGGAATCTACCGTATTTTCCGGAATATAGGTCACGGACTTTTTATCATTTTTGCATGCCCTGCAACCTATGGCGACCTATTTATGGCTTTTTATAAAATAAGCTGATTTGTAATCATTTATTAACAAAAATTAAACTGAGACACACTCTTACAATAATGTCAGCTAACAAATATATATTTTTAGGTGTTTATCCTGCTAAAATTATTCATTTATTAAAGAAAAGTTCAGCTCAGACACATATTTGCTATAATTTTTTATCAAACAAATAATTGTTTTTAAGTGTTAATCTTCTTAAAAGCCTTGCTGTGCGCTCCTGTGGCAGACATTTGCAGCAGAGCTAAACACGGTCCACATTTTGCTGTATGCGACCTATGTATGGATTTTTTTAATTCATTGGCAATAATTGGACAATGCGACCTATATTCCAGTGCAACCTATATTCCGGGAAATACGGTAGTCTTTTGTTGGTCTCAAAATGTAAAAATATCAATATATTTGAACAAACATCGGATGTTGTTATTATTTATAATTTTATGTCTACTGGCCAGAAAGTGGCCAGTTGAAAATGACAGTTGTAGCAGGCTTTGCCTTCTTTGATGGTTGCAGGTTGCAGACCCCTGTAATCTGGCTGTTACATACTCCTCGTGTCCTCTCTTTTGACGTGATCCAGCGTCTTGCTCCTCTTGTTCTGGTGCGTTTTGACGTGTTTGGCCAAGTGGTCGCTCCTCATGAACCTCTTGCAGCAGTCCGGACACACAAAGCGCTTCTCCCCCGTGTGAGTCCTCAGGTGTCTCTGCAGCTCGTCCGACCTGGTGAAACTTTTGCCGCAGAACAGCCAGTTGCACACGAACGGCCTCTCCCCGGAGTGCCAGCGCAGGTGCGCCTTCAGGTGCGACGTCTTGCCGTACACCTTCCCGCAGCCCGGGATGTGGCACACGTGCTGCTTCTTCTTGCCCGGCTCGTCGCTGCTGGAGGAGGAGGAGGTGGAGGACTGGCAGTTGGGACACCTGCACCTCCTGCACCTGCGCGCGGTCGCCAGCGGGGACTTGGTGTGCAGCAGGGCGGCGATCTGCGTCTGGTACTGCGCAAAGTCCGAGTGTCCCAGCACCAAGCTCCTCTGCAGCTGGAAGCGGTGGGGATGATGGCCCACGTGGTGGTGGGTCCCCTGCTGGAGGCTCCACCACGGGATCTCCTCCCCAGCAGCGTTGGGGGACAACTGTCTCTGCTGCTGGTGGACAAGTCCGGAGGGGCCAACGAAGCTCGGCATGGCGGGCGCAATGGGGCTCGGCGCCGCGTAGCTGACAGCCGGAACGTAGGTTGGAGGACACGAGGACTGCATGGAGCAAGGTAACATCTTGACGGGGGAGAAGTCATAGGGGTAGGAGGGGTCCGCCGGAGGGGTGAGGGGCAGCTCGTGGTGGCTGAAGGAGCTCTGGATGTGCGCGAGCTGAGGCTTGGAGGGTAGTCCGAACGTGGAGTTGGGGGCCAGGCTGCTCTGGGGGCCCCCCTCATTAGTCCACGGGTGGAACAGACGCGAAGGGGAGCCCAGAGTGGGCTCGTAGGGGACCTGGAGGAAGTCTGCGGGGTTGGATCCCGGGTGATGTCCGATCCGGTTGCAGGTGGCGGCCAGGAGAGCCAGCGGAGAGTGATGTTTACAGTTCTCTGGAGACGAGTTGGGAGTGCGATCCTGGAGAACACACACACACACACTTCAAATCAACTCATTTGCACACCAACACAAATAAACTGCACCAAAAAGTGTCGTTTCTTTGCTCCCAGTCGACTCTAAATGCGCTAAAGTGGTTCAAAATGCGTCATGAGAGTTGGCAAAGTTTTGGAGAGAAGCGGCGCAAATGTTCACTATTTAAACTAAAACGAGATTTAAAGGCGTCTAAACAAAATAAAAATAAAAAACAGATTAGCGCGTACTGAAGTTAATAAAAGTGCTAAAAACTTTTTACGCACAAACCTGGAGAAAAGCTTGCAGCGTTTCATTCCGCAGAACAGCCACCGCCGCCATGGTGAACGTCCTCCTCCTCAAAACTACTAATAACAAATAACCGGAGTGTTGTTTTTAAAATAAAAAGTAAAAATGTGCCTTCAGAGTAAAAATAGATGTCGAGCAGGCTCTCGGTGCTTCCTCCCTCCGATATATCCTCGGTGTATCTGAAGAGTGAGGGATCACTTCTTAGAATTTGATAAGGACTTTCTTTGGTGGGCCGCCAGCCAGTCAGAAATAAGATTTATTACTTTGAAGTTCGCCGCTGCCCAATCATCAAAGAATAGCGGCTCTTTGAGAGCGGAAAGCAAATCCTTTGAATCCACAAAGCTCCTATGGTGTGTTTGTTGGTCTGGATAAAGGAGCTGATTATTAGGGGGGTTGGGAAGGGAGGAGATAAAGGCGGGACAATTAATGAAGTAATCACTATGTGGGAAATGTATATACACAAATAATTGGATTTTCTCGATCAAAGACCCCCGTGCCGCCTGGAGACCCCCGTATTGGATGCTGTAGTCATCTGATCCTCTTTTTGTAATTAAGGATTTGTAGCAGAACCTTATGTGACAATGTGACATTGTTATCTCTGGAGATCTGTTTGATGGAGGGAGAGAGAGGAGACCCACATCGAGTGACTCAACACAAAGTTCTCATCTCTGAACAATCTGCGCCTCTTTTACATTTCTAATTTGAATTTAAAAAATTGCTTTGTTGTGCCTTTGAACTACAGCTTGGCATTAAACACTTAATTATATCCCGTTTTTTCCTTCAAGCATTTCAATCAGTTGTTTTTATCAGAAGCTCACTCCAAATTTAGATCCCCCCACTCCTTTAGGCACTAAAATTGGCACTGACTGAAGAGCCTGCAGGAAAAACTCTTAGCAGGTAATTCAAGTGAAGACCGCTTAAAGGTACTGTACTTATAGCAAACCATGAAAGAAACCATTATGGTATATCAAATGATGTATTAACAGATTGTTTTCCGGATATATAGATGTGCAATTCGGAAATGCAGGTATGCGCTCAATGTAAACAACGAACTTTTATCTCCAAACGTCTGAATCAGTGCATTAAAACTGTCAGTCTTCTCAACAAATCTTCCATGAATGCTGCCATTGTTGAACTGTTTTCAGCCATTTTGGCTGTTTTATAGGTAAGCAAACCCACTCAGAAGTTGGTATTTGGTCACACAATCTGCTTATATGTTTTGAGTTCAGGGACATATTGACTCTTATTATAATAAAAAAAAAATTGTGCATATTTATTTTTTACTTTGACCTGTCTTCATGACATTTTACCGTTAATCTGATGTAAAGGGTATGCTTTAATTGTTCACGTTTAAAAAAAGCCCTGATTTAACAAAAAAATGCACTTTTAAAATAAAAAAACACAAATACAGGTAGTCCTCGACTTACGACATTTCGCGGTTACGAACGCCCTCCCATTGAAAAGCATTGTTTCGAGTTACACGGTTTATGCGCCTTTACACCAAAAAATACGGTACCGAAACTCAGCGGAGGCGGAAATTTACAGGAGGGAGGGGGTAGAGTGTACCTTAGCGGCCACGGGCGGAGGATTACAGCTGAAAATTACAGGAGACCTCATTGTTTACAGACAGACCAGAGGCAGAGGAGGCTAGGAGGAGCTAACATGCTAACAGACCTTACTGTAAAACTCTGGACCGCGCATGGAAAAGTACAGGAGACCTTTGTTTGGACCGGAGGTTTACGAGGCAGAGAGGCTACAGCTTAGCAACGAGCTAACATGCTAACAGGTGGAGGAAGACTTCGCCAGCTCCCAGTAGGTTATTAACTCTTTTTTCCCTTCATTATGGCTCCAAATGTATGGAGCTAACATGCTAACAGGCCTTAAACAGTCTGGACTGCGCAAACTACAGGCAGCCTCAGATGTTGGAGGGATACCGAGCTAACATGCTAACAGGCGGAGGAAGGCTTCATCAGCATTCCAGTAGGTTATTAACTCTTTTTCCATTCATTGTGGTTCCGAATGTATGTGTTTTTTGATAATGATGTAGGGTAATGTGTTAGGATAGGCTAAGTGCTTGGTAAAATACAGTACTGTACTGTATGTATGAGGTGCCGTTTGGACGTATTTTCCGACTTACGGCGATTTTCGAGTTACGACGACGAGTAGGAACGGAACTCGTTCGTAAGTCGGGGACTACCTGTATAAGTGTCTCAATTAGGAAGTCTTAAAAATACAGAAAAAGATCTTCTGAAGTGACATATCAAAATAAAACCCAAATCTTTTAAGGGAAATATAGCATTGCTGCATTTAATGAAGGGTAAAACTATGCAGTTTTCAGAAGATAACATCCCAAACTTTTCGTGGCAGAAATGAAAAGTTGCAGTTTAGCTCTGCGATCTTTATCTGGCTTCCCTGCAGAAACAATCACTGTCCTCTCAACTATAGTTTGGAGCGGCAGATTGTGAATTAGATCTGTTCCTTTGAAGG
>JBBPBX010019156.1:0-33086 GCA_038048925.1 Garcialebias charrua
AAACGTTGTTTTTAGTTGCTTAATTGCTACTTTTGTGTTATTGAAGTTGTTATTGTTTTCTGAACACTCCCAGCCAAAAGAGGTTTTGATTGTTGATTAGTTGAAGACTTAAATGGATTTTAACTATGCCAACATGCTGTTCATTTTGTTAAAGATCTCAATCTTTGATGAGTCATAGTAGATTAATACTACTTAAGGTACTATAATCTACACTGATCTCCCAATCATTTAGATAGAACCGATTCGATCGTCTCTATTCTAGATCTATTCATTTTGATGAGTCTCGCCATAGACTTCAAAATTTATAGGGAATACCAAATCTTGCGTCGTTCGTCTAAAAGACAACAGACATTTAGACCAAACTAGTTTTCATTTTTTTTATTTTAGTTTAACCTAAACTAAATAATGAATGGAGGAATAGTTTGAATGAAGAGGCCTTCGTTACAGAAGCCCTCCACATTTCTATAGGTATAGATCCCTATTTCTGATTTTTACAGCATTGATCCACCCCTTAATTGGTAATTGTAGCTGATCTAATCCATGATAGCTTACATACCAGGTGCATATAGGTAAGGCTTAATGTAGAATCCCTATCATAAGCCCACCTAAAACCACATAATTGCATGACACATTGAACCAGGGTGGCACCGACTGGAAGCCATCCAGCCTGCAACCTTCGATGTGGGGACCTGCTGATCCAACGTTGGTCTTCAACCTTCATCCAAGGCCCGCCTCCTCTGCTTCAATCGAGGGATCCCCTCTACATGCTGATTAAAAACCATTGGTGCTGATGAAATCAATAACCCCATCGTTGTGGATTTACCGTTGTGGATTATAAGACTTTGTTTTCCAAGGGATCACAGACTCAGTTCTCCATGGGTTAACAGACTATGTTTTCCAAAGGATTAAAAGCTTGCCGCAATGGGATTACCTACGAACAGTATGGAATTTCCAAAAACATTATGGGAGTATAATTTTGAACTTTTTGATTTTTCTTTTTCCACTTGCTGGATTACATAGAGGTCAGAGACATTCGGTGGTATCCTTTCGTGTTGGAACTCATCTCCAAGGACAGGCGATGACTTCCAAAAAGGGGGACTGTAGTGATATAGGCCTCTGTCTTGACCTTCAAGTACACCTCTCCACATCTCTCTGAAACTCTAAGTGTTACACCTTCTTGAAGCCCTCAAGGAGACAAATTGACACTTATATTTTGTGACAATTATTATGAATTAATGGACACTAATTAATCAGATTGAACTTTCTCTTTAATGTGTGTTAATTCAGAATTGATCAAACAGTATTTTTGTCATTTCAATGATGATCTGTTACTTGCATGACTTTGACCCTTCGGCTGGTTTATTTCTGCAGAAGCAAGCAGTCTTTGAATCTAAAGCACAAGGTCAGAGTAAACGTTTATTTTGCAGCTTCTTTTGTGTTGTCTATGAAGTTAGACATAACATTAGCTGTGCTCACAGGCAGGCCATCTGGCTGATTTATGTAAACAGTTTTCCTGTTGTCCGTCAAGAGACTTTCTGCCTATGGGATCATACTTCCATCTTTTATTTTGTTAACCAGCCTGTAGCCGTTGAGGAGGTGGGGAGACCCCACCTCCCCCATATAATGGGCACTTCCTATTTGGAAGTTAGAGTTTCGAGGAGTACGAACTGTCAACCTGCTCTCTCCTCTGGGAAAGCTGGAGACGTCCCGGTCAGGTGTCAACGACCCACGTCTCAGCTGAGAGTCGCGGCAAAGCCTTGCTGTGCCTCAACACTCATTTCTGAAAGAGTTTGTTTTCTGAAGTTTTATTTTGAAAGTGCAGCCAGTAGCTGGCTCTGTTCCTGCCGGGAGAAGCGGTTCTTCTCACTCGTCTGAATCAGCTCACACGCGCGGAGGTCATCTGGGCGTGAACTGGACAACACAGTCCGTTAGTGTCCACAAACCTCAACTCTTATCTCCAAGACGTATCGTCAACAGGTAACGAGGCGTTGATTGTGTCCTGAACGTGTGGGAAGCCCAGCTGAACCGTATGGGAAGGTGCTACTCTGGTTGTTTCAAATAATTAATTTCAGTTAACTTAGCTTTCATCTTCTTCCTCCTATTTCTTATTTTCCATAAGTATTTAATCTGTCAAGTAATGTGCCAACAGTTAAGTTTTAATTGTCTGTTTGTTTTAATTTGAATTCTTGTCAACGTAGTTATTAAATCAGAGCTAATATCGATACAAATGTTTAATGTAATTCTTGTGATAGTTTCAATAAAAGGTCTATTTTTTTGGTAGACCAATATAAATTGAAGTCTAAGCGTGAAATTACATTACTGGCTAATCACATCGTTAGATTTGTTGATTTAATCTGAAAAAGTTGAGACCCCGCACTTTGGTGGCAGTTTGTGCAGTTAAACTCTGCTCATAAACTGCACATTTACAATAATGGTGGACCAGTAAGTGTTTAAATACCTTACCTCACCTTATTCCTTTACATATTACATATACGTATATTAGGTGCATATAGGTAAGGCTTAATGTAGAATCCCTATCATAAGCCCACCTAAAACCACATAATTGCATGACACATTGAACCAGGGTGGCACCGACTGGAAGCCATCCAGCCTGCAACCTTCGATGTGGGGACCTGCTGATCCAACGTTGGTCTTCAACCTTCATCCAAGGCCCGCCTCCTCTGCTTCAATCGAGGGATCCCCTCTACATGCTGATTAAAAACCATTGGTGCTGATGAAATCAATAACCCCATCGTTGTGGATTTACCGTTGTGGATTATAAGACTTTGTTTTCCAAGGGATCACAGACTCAGTTCTCCATGGGTTAACAGACTATGTTTTCCAAAGGATACCATACCATACCATACCATTTTATTTATAAAGCACTTTAAACAGGAACAAGTCCACACCAAAGTGCTGGACAAACAAACACGCAACAGGCAACACATACAATGAAGTACAACACGAAAAACATAAAAACATTGCAGATCATAAATCAAACGATCCAGTACAAATCAGCTGGCATTGAAAGCGATGGAGTAGTAGTGAGTTTTTAACCGGGATTTGAAAACCGAGAGGGAGGGGGCCTGTTTGATGAGCAGCGGTAACTCGTTCCAGAGTCTTGGGCCTGCTACAGAGAACGCCCTGTCACCCCTGCGCTTAAGGCGAGTTTCTGGAACTATTAAGAGTACCTGATCCTCTGACCTCAAAGCACGTGGAGGGACATATGGGTGTATCAGATCCGAGAGATAGGCGGGGGCGAGACTGTTCAGCGATTTGTAGACATACATGAGAATTTTGAATTGGATTCGAAGATGAACCGGTAGCCAGTGAAGGGAGGCCAAGACTGGTGTAATGTGCTCTCTTTTGCGTGTGCTGGTTAAAAATCGGGCAGCTGCGTTCTGAACCAGTTGTAATCGTGCAATGGTGGCTTGACTGACGCCAAACAGAAGTGAATTGCAGTAATCAAGCCTAGATGTAATGAATGCGTGAATCACTGTCTCCAGGTGCTTTTTGGATAATATGGGCTTCAGCTTAGACAGACGCCTCAGCTGGAAAAAACAGGATTTGACGATCATGTTTACATGACTGTTGAGTTTCATGGAAGGATCCATTATCACTCCCAGATTTTTGACTTTTTGTTTTTCGGACAGGGGTAGAGCAGACAGGTCAATGCAGTGGTTTGAGGTTGTGTCATTGGGAAGGAACAATATGGCTTCAGACTTCTTATCATTGAAGCTTAAGAAATTTAAAGCCATCCAGTCCCTGATGTCAGCCAGGCAGTCGAGCAGAGGTTGAATAGAGCCTGTACCATTTTGTCTTAGGGGGAAGTAGATTTGACAGTCATCAGCGTAGAAGTGGAAAGGTATATTGTGTTTCCGGAAAATAGCACCGAGTGGCAGCAGGTATAAGGAGAACAAGAGAGGACCCAGGATGGACCCCTGCGGAACCCCCCATTTAAGAGCCGCCACTGCAGAAGTAAAATCATTGATGGACACACAAAAAGACCTGTCAGAGAGGTAGGATCTGAACCAGTTTAGGGCTGATCCTGAGATGCCCACCCACTGCTCCAACCTAGCAATGAGGATCTCATGGTCGATGGTGTCGAAAGCGGATGTGAGGTCCAATAGGACAAGCAGCACAGAGTCACCAGTATCTGTGGATAGAAAGATGTCGTTAAAAACCTTCAGTAGGGCAGTCTCAGTGCTGTGGAGGGATTTGAAGCCAGACTGGAATAGCTCGGGGATAGCGTGATCCTCCAGGAAGCACTTTAGTTGGGACTCAACTATTTTCTCTAGAAGTTTAGAAACAAATGGGAGTCTGGAGACAGGCCTGAAATTGGATAATACTGACGGGTCGAGGTTTGGTTTTTTCAGGAGGGGTTGAACAGCAGCATGTTTTAATGATTTTGGCACCACACCCGAGGATAGACTGCTATTAACAATAGAGAGAATGGAGGGACCTAGAGTGTGAAAAACCTCCTTTAGAAGCCGAGGGGGGACCACATCGAAGGGGGAGCCAGATGGTTTCAGGCTGCACATGACCTGCTCTAGAGAGGACAGAGAGACTGGTTCAAAATGGTCAAACACAGCAACAGATTGAGGTGGGATGGATGGATCGTGAGATGGAGGAGAAATGAGAGCCCTGGTGGTTGCGATTTTATCTAAAAAGAAATGTTGGAAGTTCTCGCACAGCTCAGTCGAGGCTTCCATGGGTGATTGTTCAGTGAGGTGGAGAACAGAGTTTAGGGTGGAGAACAGAACTCGAGGGTTACGAGAGTTTGCAGCAATGATATCAGAGAAGTATTGTGATTTAGCAGTTTTCACTGCTTTCTGATATCGGCGCCAGCTCTCTTTTACCATCTCAAAAGAGACCTGCAGACTGTCTTTTTTCCACTTCCTCTCCACCTTTCGGCATTGCTGCCTCGCAGCTCTGGTAGTGTCATTCAGCCACGGTTCGGCCCTGAGTTTTGGTCTTCTCGTTTTGATAGGCGCTACTTGATCCAAAGCCTTTAAACAAACAGAGTCAAACTGGTTTGTCAGCTCCTCAGTGCTGGAGAGGAACCCCGGGGGCTGAATTAACATGTCATTGTTGTAAACCTCAGTGAAACGTGCGGCAGTTAAATGGTTAACATTCCTGCCTTTACGTGCAGGAATGCATGTTTTAGAGGTAACATGGGGGATGGTGAACTGAAAATTCACTGGCCTATGATCTGAGAATACATTGTCTCCTATTTCAAGGTTTGAAACAGTCACATCACATGTTAAAACAAGGTCCAACAAATGTCCACGCTGCTGCGTGGGAGAGTTCACGTGTTGAGTTAAATTAAATGAGTCCAATAAATCTAGAAAGTCCTTAACCATGGGCTTCTCAGGACAACACACGTGCAAGTTGAAGTCGCCTGAAATGACGACCCGAGAATATTTAGCTGTAATTTCAGCCAAGAAATCAGAAAACTCGCTGATGAAGTTCTTAGAACAAGGCGGCCGGTAGACAAGAGCACACAAAGTTACAGGTGAATGTCCGAGTTCAAACACAGTCAGCTCAAAGCTAGAGCAGGAGACTGGAATGGACAGTTGTTTACAGTCAAAAGTTGATTTGAAGATAGTTAATAATCCACCGCCACGACCTGATGGTCGCGGGTCGTTAAAAAACAAACAGTTTGGTGGTATTATTTCCGTCAGCGCGCTGGACTCACCCGACGACATCCACGACTCTGTGATGCAGAAAAAGTCCAAGTCGTGCTCTTCAAAGTAATCCCTGAGGATGAACGTTTTGTTGCAAACAGATCGGGCGTTGACAACACAGAATTTGATGATATCCGAGCTAGCCGCTGATGAGCTGCTAGCAGCTGATGTGCTAACAGCTGGTGGGGGAGCGCCCCGCGGCTCGCTGCCCACAGAGAGCTGCTCCGGCCGGAGATCCCCGTTGTTTTCCTGGTCCGTGCACGCGGGAGACTGGCGATGAGAATCGAGACCATCAGCTGAAGACAGCGAGGCAGAACGCCGGGCTCTGAGCTTCACCAGCCGGCCAGCTCGTGAGCCGCGTTTCTTCCTCCGAGTCGATCGATTTCTCCGTGCAGGCTGGTGCGAAGAGCAGCGGAGGTAAACGGGCAGCTCGTCTCCGAGCAACGGGGGCAGAGGGGGCCTCCCCGATCCCGAGGTACGCTCATACTGGCCCGAATCAGCGACATCCGCGGCAGCAAACCGTAAATCCAGAAGCTGCTTCCGATCATAAACCAGCAGTGTAGTTATGTCTCCAATGAAGAACGAACAAAACACAAAAATTCCAAACACCCACAGGAGAGGTGGACACGCAGCCATGCTTACGGGCGCCATCTTATTCAGGATTAAAAGCTTGCCGCAATGGGATTACCTACGAACAGTATGGAATTTCCAAAAACATTATGGGAGTATAATTTTGAACTTTTTGATTTTTCTTTTTCCACTTGCTGGATTACATAGAGGTCAGAGACATTCGGTGGTATCCTTTCGTGTTGGAACTCATCCCCAAGGACAGGCGATGATTTCCAAAAAGGGGGACTGTAGGGATACAGCACTCTCATGTCCGTATGGGATATGGGCCTCTCCACATCTCTCTGAAACTCTCAGTGTTACACCTTCTTGAAACTCTCAAGGAGTTTCTCAAGGACAAGTGGACTCTATATTGGTTAACAATTATTATGAATTAATGGACACTAATTAATCAGATTGAACTTTCTCTTTAATGTGTGTTAATTCAGAATTGATCAAACAGTATTTTTGTCATTTCAATGATGATTTTACCAAGCTGGTATATTTTAAATATGACAAAGTTAAGAGAACATCTCAGAATGATCATGCTTTGAACTGTCTGCTCTAGGCAGAATAAGTGTCGAAAGTTGAAGGAACAATTCTCCGTCTATTTGTTTGAACTGTTTTTGGAACGAAAGAGAAGTTCTAGACATAACTTAATCTTCGGTCTCCCGTCCGTTCTAAAAACAATTCATCTGTGCTTAAACAGAGAGTGCTCTGTTTTCACACCTGCAGGTTTTGTTTTGTCTCCGTGCTGGGACTCAGTTCTCAGCACTCACTGAGTTTTAGAGTTCTCGGGGAGAAGGGAAGACGCACGGACGTTTTTCTCCAAGCTGGAGACGGCCCGGTCATGTGTCAACGACCCACGTCTCAGCTGAGAGTCGCGGCAAAGCCTTGCTGTGCCTCAACACTCATTTTCTGAAAGAATTTGTTTTCTGAAGTTTTACTTTGAAAGTCCAACCAGTGCGATTGGGGCCTGTTCCTGCCGGTGAATGCGTGCTCCCGCTCGTCTGATCCAGTCATACACGCACGAAGTCCTCTGGACGCTCACTGGACCACACAGTCCGTTAGTGTCCACAAACTTCTCAGTCCTCACCTCGCAAGACGTCTCGTCACCAGGTAAAGAGGCGTTGTCTGTATGCTGCACGTGTCGGAGGCTCAGCCTGATCCGTATGGGAAAGGTGCCACTCTGGTTGTTTCAAATAATTAATTTCAGTTAACTTAGCTTTCATCTTCTTCCTCCTATTTCTTCTTTTCATAAGCTATTAATCTGTGAAGTAATGTGCCAACAGTTAAGTTTTAATTGTCTGTTTGTTTTAATTTGAATTCTTGTCAACGTAGTTATTAAATCAGAGCTAATATCGATACAAATGTTTAATGTAATTCTTGTGATAGTTTCAATAAAAGGTCTATTTTTCTGGTAGACCAATATAAATTGAATCTCTTGTGAAATTACTTTTCTGGCTAATCACAGTAAAAACAATTTAGTATCGGAAAAAGGAAGAACTCGCACTTTGGTGGCAGTTTGTGCAAGATTAAAGTATGCTAAACTGCGCATCCAATAATGGTGGCTCGGTAAGTGTTTAAATACCTTACTAATCATTATTATTCAATTACAATTGGTGGCTCGTCCGAGTTCCTGGAACGTTTATTAAGTTGTTTTGTGTAGCTTGATGTTACGGTGTTTGTTGGCATTAGTTTGCATCCTGGTTTTGGGCTTATAAGGATAGTTTTGGCTGGTGAGTGTCTCAGAGATTGCTGATTGTGGCATTGTCTGGTGAGTTTTCCCGTTAAAATTATTCTTTTCTTTCACTTTTGAACGTATGTTTTGGAGCTGCGGATGAATGAATGTTTGTTTTTGTGAGACGTTTCATTACGTGTCGCGAGGCTGCATGCATTTTTCGTTTTGTGACCGCCGAGTCACCGCTGCTTCATTTTATTACATGTGCGGGTTACTGTTAAACGTCTGTTTCACACATATGCTGCTCCATTAAGTGCCTTTTTCTGTTACAACGTGTGTTGCCGAGGTTCGGGAAAACCCACTCGCTTGGACCGGATGTATTCCGGTTCCGTTTGACGTAAAGTCCGCTGTTGTACACAGTAGCGCTGCCTTCTTTGGAAGGCGGGGGTTAGCCTGGTTGTGTTTTAGCTCATTGACAGTGTTCTCTGCGGTGTAAAAATACGCTTATTTTGTGGAAGAGAGTCCAGTACCTTGGGTCGAAATGCTAAACGGTACAGAGACAAGATGGCTGCTTAAAACGCTGTGATTGGTCCATTGTGTGTCGCGTTCAAAAACGTTGGTTTCTGTAGACTCTGGTTGTCAGTTTCATTTTTGCACACATTTCTGACGGTTTATTAGTGTTGTTTGAGTTCTATGCGCGTGATATCGTCGAAGACTGGCTTAACCGCGGTGTTTTGCGATATTTATGACTGTTTTAGAACGTTGAAAAGACCGTTCCACGCTTTTGTTCGACCGACCGCAGGTCCGTGAACGCACCACTCGAACGGCACGTCGCACGTGGGCGGCGTTAGGTTTAGAAGACACAATTTCCCATGAACACTTGGGTTTTAGAACTACAGTTCTGTCTTCGCTGTGATTGGTCGATTACGCTGTAGGTGTTGACGCTTGCGCAGTGGGTTTGAAGCCCCGCTCCTCGTCAACTTTCACTTCACAGCTGCTTGTCCCAGACAAGTTTCAGGCTTGTTTGTCCATTACTGTCATTGAAAAGACTGTTTAATCGCGGTGTTTTTGAGATTTTAGTGGGTGGACAGAGCCGGTTGCTCTGAAAAACTGCCGATCGCCATGTGACCAGGTCACGTGACACCGATTTTGCCGGTTTTATGAGGACCGACCTTATTTCTTTTAAACGCAGTTTAAAAGGTTTCACAGTTCAACCGATTTTGCTCACATGATTTCGTTTTGTGAGCCTGGGTTCTAGAGCTTATCACGTTACGCTTTAGATCTGTCTGATTGATGCTTTTCATCCGTGTTGGATGTCTGTGTGGGCTGAAAGCTACGGCTGCGCTCACTGGTGATAACAGCGCCTCTATAGCGGTCAGATAGAGAAATTACAGTCGCTGTGATAAACTCACTTCCAGCGCTGTGACCCCTGCTGGTTACATTAGAAGACGCAGTCTTCCTGTAATGTGTACATGTTAACTGTTCCTGTTTTAAACGGGAAACATTTTGAGAATATTGTACTCACAGCACACTTTAATTTGATTTTCACATATAATCAAATGTTGATGGCAGAACAGTTACACAGATTTAATACAGACATGTATGTTTTTAGATAAAACTTAACAGTTTATCTTTAATTCTGTGCAAAACTGGCTCTCTGTCCCTGTTTGTTTTAAACTGCGAGTTTAAAATAACACACATGAGGCGTTCTTTTGTTTTGATTTTCACAAAAATCTCACAACGACAGCCGTTTTTGTTTGACCTTGTCACAGGTCGACAAATTACTAAACATCACTGACTTTTATTTCATTTAACATCTTGGATGTTTTCTGAGCAGCTCATACACTTTGCATATTTGCAAGCTGCGATATGAGACCCACTTTACTTGGTTTTTCGCAGAAAATCAGTACACAGATGGACGTTCAAACAGGTGAACCACCTGAGGGGGGCTCCTCTCCTATCTATCCTAGATGGATGGATGGGGGCCTTGGGATTCCTGCCCGTGTTTCCTGCAAAGTGGGGGAATCTGCTTCATCGTATGCTAATTACTTAGCTGCTAGGAACGTCCGTCAGGATAAGTGGGAAAATCCCCTGTCATTCTACGACAGGCTAATCTCGGTCTACTCCGGGGGAAAAACTGTCCCTGGATTAGAGGAAAATATGGAGTTTAAACGTCTTTTCATTATGAATCTTATGCCTTTTCAAATGAAATGTGTTCATTTCAAGGTTGATTGCAAAAAAGATTCCATGGAAGTGATAAGACAATATGCTACGTCAGTTTTTGAGGCCGAAATACAACCTAGGATACCATCAGAGGTTTGTACAGGTCAAAAGGTCACATCCCACTCGCAGGAAGTAGTAGAGGTTCCCTCTCCTTCAAAGTGCGAGAGGTCACAGGTTTTTCATAATAACATACATCAGCATGGTGCTACGAGCTGTAGGAGTTCTGAACCCCCTGCCCCTCAGGTTGAAAACCTTGAGAGGAGCAGAGAACCACACAAGGTAGGTGTTCGCTCTCTAGATGAACCAAGATGGTTCAGATCGAACCAAAAGAGTTCTCACCTAGGTCTCACAGTGGGTGAACTTCGAGAGAAGTTGATGTCTGGGAACCGTGACCCTTTGAAAAGTGGTCTGTCCCGACATGTGCCCCCGAGAAGCGACCCTCCTGCCCCTGCCCCTCGAGCTGCACAGCTCGAGACATGCAATGAGTCACACATGCTCCAGATTATGGAAACGGCGCCTCCGCGCGAGGACGTGACTGAGGTTGTGGTTTGTTTGTCAAATGATTTGAATGTTACAGTGGTTGACCAAGCTGACACAACGTGTGACGTTGTCCTTGATGATAACACAAACAACGTTGTTCATCCTGATGAAGCGACGCGCAGCACTGCCTTTTGCAGCAACTCAGTGCACACAGTTGACAACAACATCGTCAACACTGACATAAATGCTGACAGCAAACAAATTGCTGATGGTCAGCGTCCTAAAAGACCAGATGCTGACAGCAAACAAATTGCTGAAAATCCGCATCCTGAAGGTCATGATGCTGACAGCGACAATGATTACACAGACAGAGTCACGCGTACACAGAAACGTGTGGACAAACCTGAACGGTTTCTGTGTCACTTTGTACGAAGGGGTAAAGCTAAGAGAGCTTACCTCCCACTCACATTGGAAGGGGTCCTCGCGCAAGAAGCGCTCCTGGTTAGCGGCTCAGACGTGTCTACCATGTCAGCCGAACTGTTTGAGGAGCTAAGGACCGCCGCTAACGATGTTGGCAGGCAAATACCCTTTGTGAAATACACTTATGGTGAGCAACAAGGCCTCGCAAAGACGAGAACAACCCTAATAGCCATGGTTCACATGCAGATTGGCGAGATGTCACTATACCACCCGGTATATGTGTCTGAACTTGACTCACTCCGGGCTCCATTTGTGGTTGGCCAAGATTTTATAAATCGCTTTGAAGCGATTATAAATTATGGCAATCAGACATTGTGGTGTCAATCCTCAACAATCACTCTATGGCTTTATGGTTTATTTGTCCATCATAACGATCACAGAAATATTGGGTAAACTGAAAAAGAAAGAATCCGTAAATTACTATTCAATCTGAATAAGTAATTAAGATATATAAAGTGAGTCAGTTTAATATTGACCTCCCTCATATATCCTATATCTGGTGGCCGTACGTCTTATATATCCTATATCTGGTAGCCGTACGTGCTTATATATCCTATAATTTAATGCACAGAATGCATGATGAGGACGACTCTACCACTTTGAATTTTAGCTTTGTGAAATTGACAGAGTCATAGCAAATTTTATGTATAATAGGTTACTTAGCTATGGAAGCCATCTTGAAACGAGTCCAAAAAGTAATCTGTTGTAAATATGTATCCAGTAATTGCTTTCTGAGACAGACATGCAAAATCGTTATCCCCTGCTTTTCACCATTCACTGTTGATCACAGCATTTAATCTTTCATCTTGAGCACTGTGTGAACATTAGTTGTATTAGTTAGAAAATTAGAAAGAGTTAGTCATTTTGTACTGTTGGTTGAAGATTATTATTGTTTAATCTGATTGTTGGAAAAAAGGGGCAGATATAATAAGATTTATTCTTCTTTCTGCTACCTTTCATTTTTTTATATTTTGTACATTATCATTTATGGGATTGTCTTGTATTGTTTCTTTTGTAAAAAAAAAAAGAACAAATTTAATAAACATAAACATAAACATTAGGGGGAGGTCACCCTCAATTTGTTTCGGTCCTATTTAACTAGTAGGAGTTTTTGTGTAAAAACTGACAATTTTATGTCTTCCACAGCTCCCCTTCCACACGGTGTCACCCAGGGCTCAATCCTTGGCCCTATTTTATTTGCTCTTTGCCTACTTCCCCTCACCTCTGTTTTTAGGAAACATGGCATTTCATTTCTCTTCTTTGCTGATGATTGCCAGATCTATTTTACCTTGGCACAAAATGACACATTCCAGCAACTTGCACACTGCCTTAATAACGTTAAAGCACGGTTTTCTCTTAACTTCCTTAGTCTAAATGAGAACAAGACTGAAGTTGGGATGTTTGGACCGAGTTGCTGTCCCTCACCCAGTGTAGATCTTGGCTCACTGTCATTTTATCTCAGGGACTGTGTCACCAATCTAGGGATGAAGTTTGAGTCTGATTTTAAATTTGAAAAACAGATGTTCAGAAAATGTTTACCTACCCCTGCAGTTTTTAAAATGTGCTATAGAAATAAAGTTGATTGATTAGTTAATTTTCATCAGCAGGCAATAGTAACATTTAATACAGTTGTAAAAACACATTAATTACTGATCTGGATGATATGTTTTTATTAAATGTTTTGTTTGTTTTTTAAAGTTGCAGTGACATAAAATGAGCATTTAAAATGTCACACAAGGAAACAAAACTTTTACTACAAGTGACAAACAATTGAATAACTTACATGCTTCTGTTTTTGCTGAGTTATTTCATTCACTTGAGGTGCTTCATTCAAAATGACACCCTACTCTTTTTTTTCTGCCCTAGTGTACAATTTACACAGCCTGGTGATTTGGTCAGGCAGAGACCACACACTGACGGCGATATACCACAGAGCAAGTGGCAAAATGATAGGAAATATGTAATGAAGTGGATGAGGTCACCCACATTCAGCAACCAAAAATCAAGAGTTTCACAGCCTCAGAATTGAAGATAATAATTTACCTGACCCACTACATTTATGCAGCCACCACTAAAAAAACTTCAACGAGTCTAGTTTTTTTTTCCTTCCTCTTTGTGAGTCTGAGCGCACATTTATGTGAACTGAGTGCAGACAGACCACATGAGACCAAAGATGCAAACAGAAGCCAATTAGGGCATGATGAAGGGAAAAAGGACAAGGACATGAAGTCACGAAACAGCTGTGGTCATTTATTGTGCGACACTTCACAGGCTGTCATAAAAGGAGCAAGAGAAGAAACTATTTACATATAAAAACAAGAATCACAGGAGTAAATAAAGATTCTGAATAGTCATAACTTAAAGCATATGTTGCAACTATAAATAGATGAATGGGACTTTGTCAGGGTTTTCACAAGAACCCATTGAAAGAATTAATCCGAATAAGTGAACTTTTTACTTTTCCTCTGAAATTGTACTAGTTATTTGTTTTTTTATTTAATACAGTAATTTCCCTCCAGGATAGATCATCTGTCACACCAGTGACGCTGAAGCATTCACCACCAAGTTGCACCATAGCTGCTGATACACTTTTAACAACTAGAAAAGGTTAACATGTTAAATAAGCAGATAAACATAGCAAACTTAAAGTAGGCAGAAAATTTAAGATGTTAGCATTAAGCACAAATCACCACGGAATCAAAGAGATAAAATGGCTTTCAGTTTTCATTAAGAGTTTAAAATGTATAAATAAAAACACAGATATAACACATTATAGAGGATACACCAGTAATAATGATGGTGATGCTCTATTTCCATCTTCTACTGCTTATTACTCTACTTCCTTAGGCGGCTGAGGTGAGCTGGACTTTCCAGGTCTCTCTTGTAAATGAGCCATCGAGGCTCAATGGGACTAACCTGCCTAAATAAAGGTTGAATTAAAAAAAAAGCTCAGTCCTCACCTCCTTCTACAGGTGTGCAGTGGAGAGCATCCTGTGCTCCAGCATCAACGTGTGGCATGGAGGCTGCACAGCTGCAGAAAGAAAAGCTCTGCAGAGAGTGGTGAAGGCTGCACAGAAGATGTTGGAGTCAGTCTCCCCACCATCACAGACATTTACACCTCCAGATGCAGGAAGAGAGCCACCTGCATCATGAAGGACCCCACTCACCCAGCACACTTACTTTTTGTCCCGCTCCCTTCAGGCAGATGATTGCAGAGCACTAAGTGAAGAACCACTAGACTGAAGAACAGCTTCTACCCTGAGGCTGTTAGACTCATGAATATCTAACCAGAATAATCACTGTTAAAAAAAAACTGTAATGCCACTTTAATTGGTGATATGTGAATTAGCTGTGCTGCTGATTAGTCATGCTGCTGATCTCATGCTACTGATTATTTCAAGCTGCTGTATTTATTCCTACCCATCTGCTCACCACAGACTCATGTTTGGGCTGTTGTTGTTATCATTTTGCATTATTAGTATTTAGCGTACAAATATCTTAGATCCTCTTTTACTGTTTCTTTTACACTATATTTTTGCTATTGTTGGGTGTAACTGGGACCCTGTGTACACAATTTCGTTCCACCTTGTGTAGTACCACATGTGTTGAGAACGACAATAAACCTACTTGAACTTGAAGGTTGCAGAGAACACATGTCTTGGACAGAAATCCAGACATCACTCTCACCAGCAGTTCTTTTCAGCTTGTTCTGGAAGACCTTGAGTCATTCCACAATCCCTCCAGCAACTTCCAGGTCTTCCCCAGTGCCTCCTACCAGTGGGACATGCCTCTAAACCTCTAAAGGTGGCATCCTAATCTGATGCCTGGACTACCTCTTCTGACTCCTTTAGATGCAGAGAAGCAGTGGATCTACTCTTAGCTCCCCCCAGATGACAGAGCTCCTTGCCCTATTACAGCAGTCTCTCAGTACTTCACGGTTTGACTTTCAGCGGTGTGCAACGTAAAATTGAAAACGGAACTGGGGAAACTGGTACAATGCTAGCCTTTGCTCTTTCTTTCCCTTTTAAGTACACTTTACAACAACACTCACCAACAGTACATTTGGGGACGGGGGTGTGTGTGTCGGGGTCTTGATTTGTTAATTTCAATTTTATTTATTTATGTATTTATTTATATATATATTATTTATTTATTTTTCTCTTACCCCCCTGGTTGCCTGGCGGACATTCTGGGGGTGGGCCGTCAGGGGTTGTGCTGGGGTGTGGGGGGGTTCGGGGCCTGCGGGTTCGCCGTGGGCGGGGCTGGCAGTGCGCTCCCCCTGGGGCTGCTTGGACTCGGGTGTCCTGTCCTGTCGGCGGGGCGCGGGGTGGGCCGGATCTTGGATGTCTGCTGCTCTCCACCCCAGAATGAATGGGCCTACCTCCTGGGTTTGGATGTGGGCTGCCCCATGTAGGGAGCAGGTACATGTCTTGGACCTAGGGGGTATAGAGTGTGCATCGGGATTATGAATGGAGCGTGTCGTTATTGTTTGTCTTTCTGTGACTGAGGGTGAGGATGAGGGTGGGTCTGAATGAGTGTGTCTGTGTATGAATGTTTAAGTGTCAGGCTGGGACTTGGACTGCCCCCTCTCTGATACTTCTGAGGCTACCCAGTGTCGCGCTCCTGCCACGTGGCCCCCTGGTGGGTGTTCCTCTGCCTGCGGGCGTGCTTGGGGCCCTCACTATCTGGGGCTGGGCGCTTGGGCGTTTGTCAGCTCGGCCTGGTGGCTGCCTGGTGGGGCTCGGGTCCTCTGGTCCTGTCAGGTCTGGACCTGAGGGATGGGCGTCCCCGGTGCCCGAGCCTCGGTGACCGGCCCTGGGGCTACGTCGGTGCAGCGGGCTCCGGCGGGGGCCTGTGTATTGTCGCTGTTGACCCCGGGNCCTCACTATCTGGGGCTGGGCGCTTGGGCGTTTGTCAGCTCGGCCTGGTGGCTGCCTGGTGGGGCTCGGGTCCTCTGGTCCTGTCGGGTCTGGACCTGAGGGATGGGCGTCCCCGGTGCCCGAGCCTCGGTGACCGGCCCTGGGGCTACGTCGGTGCAGCGGGCTCCGGCGGGGGCCTGTGTATTTGTCGCTGTTGACCCCGGGGGGTCATTGTGTGTGGTCCCTGGTGGGGTTCGTCCGGTTCTTCCACTTGGTCGGATCTGGGGAGTGGACGAGTGGCTCGTCCTGTTCGGGTGGTCCTGGGGACTCTGGGCTCGGGGTCCTTCCTGGGGTCTTGGGCTTTGATCGCCCCTTCGTCTGTCTCGGGCTTTGGGGGGACGGGTCTCTGATGCTTCACAGTCGCTACTAAATGTTCTATTGGAGGAACCTTATTCACTTATGCATGCTCACAACCACACACAAATGGATGCAGGGATGTATATGTAGATATATGTAGATGGGTATATAAATGAATATAAATATATATGTATGTATATTGTATATATATTTGTAGGTATGGGTATGTGTATTTATAGAAATCTACTGCAAGGTCATGAATATTATCAGTCTTTATGCTTGTATGTTTCGTTGCTGTGTTCTGTCATGTGCTTTGCAGGATTGTGGACGGAGGTTTGGTGTGTTTGCCTTGTGCTCTTTCTGTGGATAATTGTTGTTTTGTTGTCTCATTTTCTCTTTTCTTTCTTTCTCTCAAAAAAAAATACATATTGGAGTGAGAGGATGGCTATAAGGTGTGAAGGGAGGCCATCTATAAATGGAAAAAAAAAAAGAAAACGGAACTAAACCTGAGAAAAGATGGACGTACAGAGATGCACGCACGACCATATCGCTCGTGAGGGCGAGTCATTACGGGCTATGGGAGGCAGGTGCACAACCTGTTGTGTGTCTCTGCTCTGCTGTGACAGACAGCCTCAGACAAAGAAAGGAGGGTGGGGGTCAGTCTTTCCCCATTACTCCTGTCTGCGGGAGCTGATACCTGAGTGAGCCATGAGCGGCATAGATTCCATCCATCCATGCATCCATTAACTTGTACCCGCTTCTTCCATTTTGGGTCACAGGGGTCGCCGGTGCCCATGTCCAGCAATCACAGTGCGAGGGGCGGGGTACACCCTGGACGGGTCGCAAGTCCATCACAGGGACACATAGAGACAAACAACCATTCAGTCTCTCACTTACACCTAGGGACAATTTAGAATTACCATTCAGTCTAACATGCATGTTTTTGGTCTGTGGGAGGAAACCGGAGTACCTGGAGAAAACCCATACATGCACAGAGAGAACATGCAAACTCCTATCAAAAAGGCCCCTGGACTGGGATTTGAACCAGGTACCTGCTCGCTGAGAGGCAGCAGCTCTACCAGTTGAGCCACCGTGCATGGATTGTTTATTTGAGTGTGACTCTACCGAGCCTTTAGTCCAGCCCCTTGGCGATCAGTGAGAGGCCAGGCTACCCGAAAATGCCCCGGTGCTCCCGATGACCGGTCCGCCATTGAACCAGAACATTGTGCTCCGTATCCCAGGAGCCGATCGAATCGTAGCATCAGTCTGTCTGCTCTCTTTCGCTGTGCTCTTTTAAAGCCTTTAGAGAGTTTAGAACATTGTTGAGAACATTGCAAGAGTGCGGGAAGGGTTGAAGCCTTAATATACAGTATATATAAATACTAAAATAAAAGTCTCTTGTTTTTAGTCATAATTTCAAACTCATAACCACAGACGAGGTTTGAAGCATAGACAGACCAATAAATTGAGAGCTTTGCCTTTCAACTCAGCTCTTTCTTCACCACAAGTGACCAAAACAACACCTTCATTACAGAAGATGAGGCCCTAATCCGTCAATCCATCTGCCGCTCCATCCCACCATCACTTGTGAACAAATCGTCCAACTCCTCCACCTGAGGCAAAGTCTCCCCACCAACAGGGGGCATGCCACCTGTTTCCAATCAAGAACCATGACCTCAGACTTAGAGGAACTGACTCTTATTGATGGTGGTTCTAACTAGCCTAAAAGCTAATCGAAAAGCTGTTTTTTAAATGTAAAAATGTTTTTTAAAGGATAATTAGCTAGCTAAAGCAGCAGATTTTTTTAACCAAAATTTTATTGTATGCGTTTAATCTCTGTCACACATTTTATAGCATTAGCCAGCTAAAGGCAATGTTTCTGTTAATTTAATAATTAGCTAGCTAAATTGATTATCATCAGACATTGACTTGCTTTAATGACTTTGTGTGTGATATACAGCATAAATGTTACTTTAAGAGAATAGTATTATATGACTCCTGGCAAGAACCAATGCAGACATGTTCCTGTTTTTAATTTTCTACATTTGCCTTATAATCTATCTGTTTTGCTACCTTTCAAAACTGTATGCCTCTCCTATGATTGTCTATTGTTGTTGCTGTTGTCATTCTTTGTTGAAACCACGCCTCTCGTAAATGAGTCCTCGAGGTTCAATGGGATTAACCTGCCTAAATAATGGTTGAATGAATGAATTTGTGTTTTTACAAAATGCTGCAGCAAGTTGCAGTCAAAATGTATTAATGGGTTCCAAAGCCCATAGTAAACGATTTAACATTAGAAACAATAAAATAAAAAAAAACAGTGCCCATATTATTTGTGTTTTGTTGAGTTATATTTCAGCGTCACATGACAGTGTGAACTCAGACTGAAGTGAGCTTCAGTTCTGCGTTGACCTCATTAAGCTAACTGTAAGCAGAAAAATGGCTCGTTTTTGTAAACCCCAGCTGATGTCAAGTTTCAAAGACCAAATGCACTCCAAGTTCAATCACTCAGACTCTTATCCTGTCAGAACCCATAAACAGTGGCTCCACAATTACCAACAATTACAAAGTAAACTTCCACCTACTGTTACCAAATCATTTTCTGTGTTTTAAGCGGCCTTATAAATGAACCTGTGTACAGAGCTGTTTGTTTTTTCATTGGGACCACAATCTTCTAATCCTGGAGCACTTCTAAGTATTTACAGAAACAAGCCATAACAGGATCAGGCTCCGAACAAGCCGGGAGATCAAAGGGAGGGGCTGCTGCCGACAAGAGTTTGGAAATAATATGACTCAGTGGGAACAGAGTGAGACTACAGTATATGGCAGACAAGAGAAATTGATTGGGAGACACAAAAAAGACAAAGAGACTTGGATTTGAATCCAGGGCTGTGATGATGGCTGTTTTTAGAGCCACAAAAACACTTGAGTTCAGGAGGTTTTTTTTTCTTTCCCAGTTATTATTGCACACTTTTCTTGATTCAAACTGATTTGTGTGAAATTAAATGCAACAAGCTTTCTATGATTTGTTACTTAAATTAAATGCTAAAAAAATGGCAGCAATGGCATGTGCATGATAACTGGCTGATATCTTTGGATGCATGTCACAGTGCATTGGCTGTGTCACAGTGTCTGTCCATATTAAACCATATGTAAGAGGGGCAGTAGCTCACAGACTTCCGTATTTCCCCACAGAGCAACAAACGTGTCTAATGGTGGTGATCCACATTTAGCACTGAAGTTGGAGCTAAACTTGCAGTTGTGTTGAAAACATGGCAGGTTTATGGTCTGATTTAGTATGCAGTAGATTATGTATCTCATATTTTTGCTGCATCATCACATATTCGTAGTTGGTTAGCTCAGTAAAGGGAATGTCTCACTGGGCTACAACTGTGGGAGGCTTATTGGCGACTCAAATTTTAAAGAAAATGGCAGTTGTAGTCTCATTTGAGAACAACCGGTATAGCAAATGTTGTGAGACATTCAGAAAACTCCCTCACAAATTCTGTTTCCTATTTAGTCTCAGCCCAGTGGTACCACCTTTACAAGTAAGATGCAAGACAGTTTAATCCCCAGTAGAGTTGCGATTTTTGGCCCAAGACAGACCCGACACAAAATTTGAGGTGAGTCAGGCCAAAATTACATCCTTGATGGGCGGGCCGGGTCGGCCTCGAGCTTTTGATGCGATTTTACGAATCACAACAGTAAGAAAACTAAATAAGAATGCACAATGTAAAATTTTGTTAATCTACTTTTAGAGGAGAGGTAAGTTTACTGAGGAAGAAAGAAAATAGAGTTACCGTAATTTCTGGAATATAGGACGCTCCGGAACATAGGTCACATTGTCCAATTATTGCCAAAGAATTGGGAAAATCCATACATAGGCCGCACCTGTCGCACCTACGTCAAAATGTGGACCGTGTTCAGCTCTGCTGCAAATGTCTGCCACAGGAGTGCACAGCAAGGCTTTTAAGAAGATTAACACTTAAAAACAATTATTTGTTTGATAAAAATTATAGCAAATATGTGTCTGAGCTGAACTTTTCTTTAATAAATGAATAATTTTAGCAGGATAAACACCTAAAAATATATATTTGTTAGCTGACATTATTGTAAGAGTGTGTCTCAGTTTAATTTTTGTTAATAAATGATTACAAATCAGCTTATTTTATAAAAAGCCATAAATAGGTCGCACCTGAATATAGGTCGCAGGGCATGCAAAAATGATAAAAAGCTGCGACCTATATTCCGGAAAACACGGTAATCAGATTGTCAAAAGAGAGTAGTGCTGGCACATTGCACAACAATTGTGCATGTGGCCCTGCCTGCCCTGCTTTACTCCTCTTATCACTCATCTGAGGATTTGCAATTGACCCACAACAAGCGACATAATGGAGCTAGAACATATTAAACAACAGCTAAAAACGTGAGAACTCACTCTACAAAACCAGCGCAGTGAAAGCTGCTGATGTGTGTCAGGTGCACGCTCAGGTCCAATCCGGTTGAAAGAGAGTTTTAAAAAGTCCTGTTAAGCTTCAGGTGGACAATGGAATCATTGGCTACGTGTGTCTGCTGACCGGCTGGTTAAAAGAGGTAAAAAAAAGTCCCAATGGATCACTGGATCCTCAGCCGCACGTGTCCCGGTCCGCACCCTGCTCTGCACCATGCTGTCATCGTCGGTGGAAGAAGTTGCAGCACCTGAAGCTACAAAAGCCAAAGCGAGCAGCACGTTCAATTAAAATAGCCTTGTTCTATTTTATTCCAAATAATTTTGCTCTAAAAATAGTTTTGTTCATCTGTATAACAGCCTATCTTTAGAGTTGTTTTTTTTGGACTATTTGTTTTGTATTTACTATCCATTTGGTGACTTGTGAATAAAAATAAATCTTATATCTTCCTTTCTTTGAAATACATTTTTAAAACCATCATGTCAAACTGATTTGCTTGCAATAGCAGTAAAAGCTTAATTGAAAAATTGTCTCTTTTTTTTTTCTCGGGTTCGGGCCTCTGATTACAGTTAATTAGTCGGGTTGGCTCCGACAAAGTGCCTATGGGCTCAGGCTGAGCTGGGTAAGATTTTTTAGGCCTGAAGCCCCAAATACAACTCTAATCCTCAGTCTTTTTTTATTTTTTATTCTTCTTGCCATATCAGCTAAATACAGACATCTATCTGACATCTCCTCATCTCTCCTCCCACATTTCACGTTGTCAGTGCAGCTACAGCGTGCGCTCTCTGGCCATCATTACCTGCAGCGTCCTCTCAGTGCGGCATGACCACGGCAAAAAGTGTTGGGGGATGTAAAGCTCATAGATGATTTTCACTTACTAATGTCAAATGTTATAGACCTTTTATTACTCTGCTCCTGTAACCTGGAACACCTTGCAAAAAGATATAAAGCTGTCCACTTTGACCTCATTATGGGATTTTAAATATTTGATAAGTTCAATAGAAAAATCAAAGCAAACATGTTCCTGTTTTTAGTATTTCACCTTGTTTTATGACACCTTGATTTGATTTAGTTTTACAACACTACCTTTTTATTTTATTTGCATTTTTTGTTGTTTATTGTTGTGTGTACCTTATCTGTGGTTTTGTCTAAAACAGGTCTCGCTTGTAAATGAGTCCTCGTGACTCAGTGATAGATAAAGGTTCAATAAAAATCTAATATTTGAATTGACACACAGTGTTAGACATCTAATAAAGTTTCACTTCGGAACAGGTTGCTCCATTTTTGAACAAATTATATACTTTACCTTTAAAAATGCTGAAATAGCCATGCCACGTCACTAGGGGGCAGGAATGTTCACTTTAACATTTTAGCAACAAAAAAAAAAACAATAAAAGATCATTCTAAACTTGGCTAAAGATTTTCATACAACTTGTTTGTAGTAAGATGTAATTTCATATTCATAGTGTTCTGTCAGCTGTTAACTATTCTAGCACACAATGAGCAGTACGATGGATCAGTGGTTAGCTCAGTGGTCACAGCAAGAAGGTCCTGGGTTCAATCCCCAGTTTGGGCCTGGGCGTCTTCCTGTGTGGATTTTGCATGTTCTCCTCGTGTTTACGTGGGTTTTCACCAGGTACTCCGGTTTCCTCCCACTGTCCAAAAACATGTTTGTCAGGCTGCCTTCAGCCCTCCCTTGAAAAAGAAATCTATGACCTCAGTGAGATTTGGCTGGTTAATGAAAGGAAAAAAATAACTAATAAAATAATAATAATAAAAACAGAGTTTAATAATGGCACAGTCAAGATAAATTAAGAATGACACAAAAACTGTAAAAAAAATACTCTATTGTTTTGACTTTTAGACAGTGGGGAACTTTCATGACATTGTGAAATGTAAATGTGACTATGAAATGTTACAATACAATTTTTAATGTATTGTTTATTATTTTATATAACATTTTTAATTTCAATGTAGTTTTTTCTTTTTGTTTGCCAATTTCTTTTATTTTCTGTAAACTACCGTACTGTACTTGAGCAAGAACATATTTGTACCCTGATGCATGCTCAATAATCCAGGTAGAAAAATCTAAAAAATCTAAGTCTGGCAAAGACTGAGGAAGTCTTTCGGATGAAAGACGAAACGTTTCTACATTTTTTTTTTTTTTTTTTATGTCCAGAGGACCAGACTTAGCTTTTTTCGAACATATTTGTAGTTCATGAAAATAAAGTTATTCAATCAGATTATTTTATTATTTATTTATTATTTTATATTGCCTTTAGGCAGGAACAAAAGGAGCTCTCATTGGTTAGGACTTCACTGTCGTTAGAAAAGGCTGAACTCAGTCAGAGACTGAGACATATGAAATTGACTGATAAATGACAGAAAAAATAACCAATCATAATGTTCATGGAAAGTGGGTGGACTCTAAACAGGCACTCTGAGCCTTTGGGAAGGCCCCGCAAAGCATTATTTATTTTTTATTTTTGGACCATGTGAAGGTTTGTGATACATTCAGTTGCAACCTGTAAACTCAAAAATCCACACTGAAATTGGAGTTGCTCTATGAAAAAACTAAAGATTAAAAGTCACTTTACGGTTTAAATAGATCATTTTCAGTATCACAGTTGTGTTGTGGTTTCATTACATAATGAAATTTTACAGAAACAGTAAGTTTTCTGGGTGGCTGTTAAATTTCAGTTTGAATCATTGAAATTACAGTACATGTTGTACTTGAACGCAAAATACTAGGTGAGCCACAGTGCCTTCTGTGTAATCTTGGGACATGAATGGGTGGATTTTTTCAACTATGGGTCGTCCCTGTTGGTTGTTCTGTTAAGCGTTGGGTTGGCATTAATGTTCAGGTTGTAGTTAGTGAATATAGAATAATTGTACCTGATCGATAAAAAAGAAGCCCATCTGGTCAGCAAGTCACTAAATTGTGAAATTAAAGTATAGTGATGTAATTGCACTGACACCATGTCTTTGAAGTTGTCATTTAACAAATACGATGTTAATATTACAACCTAACTAGAAAGTTTCTGGATGAATTTTGACAGGAACTGCCATGTGCTGCCAATTTAAAAATATATATATTTGACTGTGCTGTGTATCACTCTCAGCTACCACCACACCAACTTTCAGCTCGATATGGCCACAAAAAAAAATCATTGCGTTATCGTCATCTTTTCATTTAGCTAAGGCGGCCATCTTGGATTTTTTATTTGAGTCAGTATGTGATGGGGAACGTTCTCAGATATCGCCTCACAAAATCTTAGCTCAATATCTCTAAAATTAGCTAATTCATAGTATTTTTTTCCTTTTTAGCTCAGGCGACCATCTTGGATTTTTGATTTGCTTTAGTAATGTATGAAAACTAGCTCTCAATACGACCAGAGCAAATTACAGTTCAATATCTCAAAGAATGATTGATGATTGATTATAGCAATTAGAAGCAGTAAGAAAGAAGTTGTTGAGTTCCGTCATGCATTTTGAATGAGAAAAATTGTTTCTTTGTTTGCAAATTACATCACCATGGTAACTCAAAACACCATTAAAAGTAATGCTACACATCATGGTGCCGAGCCGGTCATTTTGATATAACACATGGGGGTACACGTTGCGGTCGGGCCACATTAAAGTTGATGAAAGAGTAAGACATAAAGTTAAGAAACCCTAAGTCAGGTGGATAAAGGTGCTGCCTCTTACTATGCAATCCCCAACTATCTAGTAGTCATGTGTCACCACCACATTTTTAGTGCACAAGTGTTTCAAAACAGGCATCTTTTCTGAAATGCTTAACTGAGCATTGAAGAATGCAACTACCTACAGTTTTTCTCAGTATTGTTCAAGCTTTAATCTACTCATATTTATTTTTATCAGATTTTATTTTTCAACTTGGAATCCTGTTTCAGTTCCAGTCAATTCTACTCACATCAATGACAGACTGGTGTTTACATCTGTGCACTGTTCTCATTTGCTCTGCATCATTTGTGTGGTGCATGCAGGTATACATCCAGGTGTGCAGTGGAGAGCACCCTGTGCTCCAGCATCAACGTGTGGCGTGGAGGCTGCACAGCTGCAGAAAGAAAAGCTCTGCAGAGAGTGGTGAAGGCTGCACAGAAGATGTTGGAGTCAGCCTCCCCACCATCACAGACATCTACACCTCCAGATGCAGGAAGAGAGCCACCTGCATCATGAAGGACCCCACTCACCCAGCACACACACTTTTTGCCCCACTCCCCTCAGGAAGGAGGTTAAGGAGCATTAAGTGTAGAACCACTAGACTGAGGAACAGCTTCTACCCTCAGGCTGTTAGACTCATGAATATCTAATAATCACTGTGAAAAATCACATCATGTTACTGCTGATCTGTTCATGTTGCTGCTGATCATGTTACTGCTGATCTGTTCATGTTGCTGCTGATCATGTTGCTGCTGATCTGTTCATGTTGCTGTGTTCACTCATACTCATCTGTTCACACAGACTCATGTTTGTGCTGCTGTTCCACGTATTGTTTTTTACGCTATTAGTGCTTTGTATGTTTTTAGTTAACGTTTCTCTTAGTTATATCTTAGATCTTAGTCTTTATTTTACACACATTTTAATACTTTTGTTGGATGTAACTGGGACACTGTGTACACAATTTCATTCCACCACATGCACCACATGCATCACATGCAGTGCGTATGACAAATAAAGACCCTTGAGTCCTTGGATCCATTTCATAAACTGGGTTTGTTGTGTATAAAACAGTTCTTAGAGGCTGAACATGTCAAAGGTAAACTTTTATGGGGCGTCTGCGGCTCAATGATTTGAGCAATTGTTCTCTGATGAGAGAATCAAAAGTTCAGTTCGGTTTTGCAGTCACATGTCGAAGCATCGAGACACTGAACTCTGAATATAAACTGAACTGAACTATTAGTGTGATCTAAAGCACAGAGCAGTCTCCATAGAACGGTTTACTCAGATCAGCTTTGCAGAGATGTAGTAGAGAGGTGTAGAACGTGTGTGGATGGGTAAATAAATGCACAGATTGTGTTGTAAAGCACTTTGAGTATAGCCTAGTTGGCCAGAAAGACACAACATACCGTATGTACATTTAATATCTGCTGGACAGCTGACTCCATCCAGCAGGGATTCAGCTGAAACACATCAGCAAATGAACTGAGGTTGAAAAACAAAGTTGGAAAGATGTTAGCAGTCCAACAAATATTGTTATGCACAGCAGACAGATTTCAAGCATACCAGTACTTGTGTTGGGGGTTTTGTGTGTTGTGCAATCAGCAGCAGCCTCGTTCGTTTCAACAGCAAATTTCCCTAGAGTACAAAATTGATGAAAGTGCTATTTTTAAATGTAATTCTATACTTTTTAAAATCTTTTTTGTGCCATTGTATTAAAAACAAACGATTAATTGTAATGTATAAGAATAAATATTGAATTTCAGACAAAATGATTTGCTTTTTCATCAGTCCATGCAAAATGCCAAGTCACAGAAAAAAAGTCGGAAAATAAAACTCTTTTTAAGTACCCTGATGCATGCTCAATAATCCAGGTAGAAAAATCCAAAAAAGCTAAGTCTGGTCCTCTGGACATTCAAAAAACAAAACAAAACAAAGCAAAAAAACAACTGTAGAAACGTTTCGTCTTTCGTCCGAAAGACTTCCTCAGTCTTTTTAAGTACAGTTTTATATTTGGCTTGAAATGACTTGAAGGTTTTGGCTTTCACAGAAAAAAGAAAAAACTAACAATGAAAGTGAACTGCGCCAGTTCAGTTAGATAAAAAAATATATTTATCACAAATTAGTGCAGTAAAATAAAAGATGAGTTAAGAACTGGAAGTGGTTGGAACGGGAACTGTAAAAAACGTATTTATAGTTTATGGACCTGACTCATGTTGGGTCTGTGCTAGGAAAGAAGAGGGCTCTTTACACTGAAGACGTTAGTCATATACAGTATACTGTACATATATATGAATATTAAAGTGGATTAACAGTGTCCTAAACAAAAATGAAAAAAAAAAAACCCACAGCTCCTTTGCTTGTGCAGTGAGCTTCTATTTTTTTAATGTTCTCGCAGTTGCTCTGAACGAGTCTCCGTAATATATATTTTTAGAAATTCCTTCGGTGCAGTTTGTATTGCGTTCAGATTTTTTTTTTTAAAGAAAACGTGATTATTTAGCCACAGAGGCTCGGTATTGACTTGACTGTTTGCTGATGCTCCAGTCAATGCGACATCCAGCTGTTCAGATTGTTTCATATTTAGTTTATTGTTGAGCATGCATCAGGACATATTCAGTTTAGGTTCGGTCCAATTCCTGGTTTTAAGGTTTTACCGTGGTTTTAACAGGTCACTGTGTCAAAACCGCTACATTTTGACCACATTGTACATTGTATGTAATCATAGTGGTTATTTCAGTGTTTGCAGTGTATCCGTCCTCAGTTTTATTTAAATAAATGTGTCTGATCTACAGAAAGAAGTCTATAATGTGACTGGTGTTTTCCCACCTATAAACGGCTTTCGTCATGTTATAAAAGAAATACTCAACTAGTTATAATGCCATTACATTATATATGGAACCATCAATTATATTTGTCTCATAAACCTAAACTCGGTAGCCAGTTGTCTGATTAAGGAAGTGGGTTCCCTTTATGGATCTCACATCCATTAACTCCAACTGCAGAGCAGCTGCGTATTAACAATTCAAGTTAGGAATTGTTTCCTTGTGTTACATGAAGATTACGTTCCCCTTCCTCTACAGAACCAACGACATAGATGTACATATTTTTTTTCCATTTGCTGTATACCGAGCCCGATATGCATAAAGTTGTGACTGTGCATTTATGTGGACGATGTGTTGTTTGCTGTTTGTGTGTGAACAGGAGAGTGTTAGTGGGAGCAGGACGAGAACTAAAGAGGTCCTCCTGCGATGGATATGCAGAGCAGATGGAACAGCTGAGCTAAAGGCCTAAACCTGGAGCCCATCTGAGACTGAAGGAAATGTCCTCCCTGACAGAAAAAAGGGATTGCGAGGTCACCTGGTTGGACTTAGAGCTGCAATTAGATTCAAACGTGCAGAATCATAAATTCTTGAACCGTCCCGAGGAGGATTTCTGTTTAACATTGTAACAGAGGCTGTTGCTATGAGTCTGGGAGCGCACTTTTACGACTTCCCAATTTAATTTCTGCTTCCAACATAAAAGGCATTTGTTATATAATAAATGCCAGCAACTTCCAGGGGGAAAACCTATAACTCACTCCAATTGGGTAATGTCTTCCATTTGTTTAGTCACAAAGGGTTTCGGTCCAGATCAGAGTCAAATGTATTTCGAAAGTGCACAGACTGGCTGCTGATCAGTCAGTCTGTAAAGAGCAAAACCGAGGCCAGCGTTTCTCTGTAGTCGCAGCAAGGCCTCAGAACTCCCATCTACATCAAGAGGGAGGCTTTACGCCGGTCGTTTTATCTCTCACGGGCCCTCACTTTATCTACGCACCTCCTGTCTCACTGAGTGGTCCTTCCCCAATGAACAAAAAATTAACACGTATCAGCGGGCACCCACTAAACATCTTAAATGAGGATGGATAAAATGATATTATCAGGGTGAGGTAGAAGCTCTCCTGCATGCAGACTAAACAAAAACTGGTTATTGAAGTAATCAGATTCAGATTCAGATTCAGTTTATTATCGCCATTGTCAATGAACAGGATTCACAGACTAGGAATTTGCTTCGGCATAACGGTGCATAAAATATAAAAACATAAGACACAAAAAACATAAACCATAAAACATCAATACAATCAATACAATCAATCAGCTTGAGAGTTTGAGAAAAAGTTAGACTGCCTTGTACCTGCAGACCACTGCAGACCAGCAGCGCAGCGTTTTGTGGCCAGTGGTTGATGACTGGATATTTTCGCAGGCACCAGGTGTTAATGTGCGTAAGTGTATAAACGAGAAGCAGGGTGCCGCTGAAAGGAATGACGTGTGTTGACTTTAGTTGGAAAATTGACGGCTCAGGGTTTGACGATAATTCGACTAATAAAAACAAACGATTGATTTACGACAACTTTAATAGAGCGTTACGTTCAATTTGTAATAAATCTTCAAAGACAGGAAACAACAAATGGGACAGATAAGACGATTAGAGGCTCAGGTGATTTAATTTTCAAGAAATGTTTTACTGAAATGTACAGGAAAACAGTCCAGCCACTACTCAGAAGAATTTCTTGATACACAGTAGGTGTTTGTGTCATTATGCCAATAAGTACCATATTTTCCGGCCTGTAAGTCGCAGTTTAAAAAAAAACTAATTTTCATGTCCTGCGACTTATGGTGCGAAGCTACATATTTATGCATTTTTTCTCATATTTTTAGACCAATTTTTTGCTGAGATATGACCTTTTCCATTAATTCTGACGAAAAAAATGGAGCAGTACCATTTCCGCCCGCTAGGGGCGCAATACCCCTTTCGGCCGCTAGGGTCCACTGACTGTTCCCAGCTCATGTGTCCGACAGAAGCCTTCTCTGGTCGGTCTCACTCTGCCGCAGCACAGCCTCCTGCTCTCTGGAGGTCTGAACTACTGTTACCTTGTTAGTAAAATAGCTCATGAACCACACGACAGATTTTGATGAAACTTACAGAAAGTAATCATTGGATGGATATTTACAACCTTTTAGCTTTATGAGATGTTTGAGCGAAAATTCGATTTATTTATAATTTATTTTCGCAGCGCGCGCAACCATTTTGAAGACGTCAAAGCAAAACAATTTAAATCCAGCTGATTTGACCATTACATGAATTTATTAAGGACCGGTTAAGCTCAGAAACACTTTTTCTATAATGTCAGCTAAGAAATATATCTTGCTAAATTTTAAAGAAATGCATCGGTTCCACCCGCACGGGTGCACGTAGCAAAACTACTTTTTAAACTCAGCTGATTTGACAATTACGTGCATTTATTAAGGAAAGGTTAAGCTAAGACACATCTTTGCTATAATTTTCAGCAAACAAATAATTGTTTTTACCGTGTTAATCTTGTTAAAGTCCTTCAGTGCACGCTCCTGTGGCCGCCATTTGCAGCAGGGCAAACCTCCAGCCCACATTTCGGGTTGTCAGCGGTGACGCGTAATAGATGCAACTTATATTGCGGTGCAACATGTTTATGGATTTTTCCAATTTATTGGACATAATTGGACAATGCAACTTATAGGGTGGTGCGACTTATTGGCCTGAAATACGGTAAGTGTTATGCTGGTGAAGATTCTCAGTCGTCCAGGACATGATAAAATCAAAAAAGGCGTTCAATACAGAAACAACTGGACTTTATTTGTTACAGAAGACGTTGCGCTTCCCATCCGGGGAGCTTACAAGCGAAACGTCTTCTGTAACAAATAAAGTCCAGTTGTTTCTGTATTGAACGCCTTTTTTGATTTTACGGTAAGTGTTATGTGTTGTCATCATGTTCCCATACAATGACAAAGTTAGTTCTCTGCATCTAACCATCACACCTGAGATACACCCAGGTGGAGCAGTGGGCAGTTATGTAAGCGCCCGGGGAGCAATCAGGGATTGGGCATCTTGCTCAAGGACACCACAGCATGTGGGCATGGCAGGGAGTCGAACTGCAACTTTCTAGTCCCAAGTCGGATGTCCTACCTCTACACCATCTCAGCCCCCATTCACCATCTTGACCCTCACCAGTAAAATTGTGATAACATTTACCTTTTTTTTTACACGTAATCCCGCTAAATTTTAATTTATGACATATTTGTGACATACATGTCAATGAGCTTATACGTGTCCATTAAAAATGTGCAAATTGGTCTCAGTTTAGTCTCGAAGTGTTTCCATTATGTGTCACTTTGTTTCATGGTTCTGCTGTTTTTTCTGTTCTCCACTATCTCTTCCTTCCACAGGATGAGGCTGAGGCCCTGTACACACGTAGCCGGATATCAGGAAAACCGAATAGTTTATCATGCGGTGTGGCCTTTCATCCACACGTGAACTCCGGTTGATGCAACTATAAATAATAACAAAAACTCCGACCAAAGTGGAGATTTGAGAACTCTCTCTTTCGGGTTTGCGTGTGGACTTTCGGAACCGGAGATTTGTGCATTATGTCTGCGACAGATGGTGCGGCGCGGCGCTGACGTCACATAATGCTCTAAAAAAAGCGCTAAAATGTCAACATACCTGCTCTGACATGATTCCCAGTCGACATTTTCCTGAGTTTTATTAACTTTGTACTCCAACACGGTATTTAATAGTAGTTCAACCTCGCGGTCTGTCCACACAAACAAACCTCCAGGCACCATGATTCAATACTAACAGGAAGTTGTGGTTGCTTTGAAGGGTTGTGATTGGCTGATATACGTTTCACCTTTTCACTACACTGCCTCCTATGGGTTGGACATATTCTTTACAACGCTCTGTGGTGAAAATCACCGGGTTCATGTAGATGATAATTTTCTCTATCCGAACATGTAAGCACGGTGATGTTTTTTTGTGCAGATATTCGTTTTTTCAAACACCAGGCTATGTGTGTACAAGGCCTGAGAGGGTGTTCTCCTCAGCTGGGTGGGGCTGGCGCTCCTGACAGCACCTGACCTGACTGTCATCACACCTGATGGCTGCAACAGTATTAAGGCTGAGCTGAGTCGCCATTCATGGTCGGAACAGTCAACGTTACTTGGTGTCTTCTGTCTCTTCAACCAATTATTCTCCAAAGTGTGCTGATAAAGAAAAGTTCACAAAGTTTTTGGTCTGCTAGTGGCTTTCCTCCATGTTGGCTCTCTCTTCTTGTCCTTCCAGTTGAAGCAGCTCCTCGGTCAGATTCCATGGTGCTCTCCTCAGGAAACACAAGTCAGAGAAGTCACCTTGGTTGCCTGTCTACCTGCTCGATCACAGACACAGTTTGCGCCTTACAGAAATAACCTGTGAAATGGGACTTTCTGTACAGTTCAGACACCTGTTCTTATGTTTGACTGTTTAGCAAAATGGAATTTTACACAAAAATAGTCTTGTACAAATCTCCGAATTAACCTAAATCACTTATACTCCAGTGCTTTTGTACTAAAGTAAAACTGAGGAGTGTGTTTGAGAACGGACTCATCTGGCATCACTCTGGGCCTGTCTTCTATCATGTACTTATCGCTGACCAATTTCTTTGCAGGCATCTGACATCGTTCTGCAATACGTAGTATTGAACTTCAGTTATCTATTGAAACCATGTGTCTCATATTAAACACTTCCCCTCCACTTCAAATAAATCAGCCATAGTTGATGTTCTAACTTTATTGCAGCTGCTGGGTCCCAGTCAAACTGCAGATATTTGCCCGTTTCTTCCACACAGCCATTGGTGTGCTGTTCAGACGTGCCAACAGCACAATGGCTGCTTTAAAAATCCATCCGCGTGCATTTGCCAAAATGTATTCTTGTTTTTGCCTGTGGGGATTTCTTTGTTGGCTAATAGTGAAGGGATTTTATTTTGAGACGCGCTCTGGTGCTGCCACAACTCCGAGTCACCCCACCCATCCAGCGCGCCATCTCTCACCACAGAACCTCAGTCCACTCGTGGGCTTAAACCCTCCAGTTCTTGCGCTCCTCCTCTTAAACTCTGCCGATAATTCCCTGTGATAAAATAATCTCCAAGGTGAGGGTCAGACTGCAGGAGAGGATGACACGCCTCTGACTCTCCTCATCCATCCAGGCCTTTCATTACTAATCCCCATGCTGCTTCGTCTTGCGTGAAACCTCAACCTTCGAGCCCCAGTTTTAACCTCAGCCCAGGGCCCTGAGACAGCCAGGCAGCCAGCCCCCCTTCATAGTGGCATGCCGCCTTTGTGTGGCTGCACTCCCCCGGTTTGTCTGCCTCCCATTATTCCCCCATTCAAGCTCCAAATCAAAGCCAGCTCGCATATGAAACGCTTTTGAGGTTTGAAGCTTGACTGTAGCACCGGTGCGACCACTGCAGCTACTATTCCCAGCACAGCATGATGGATCAATATTCATGTTTCCACTGTCCGGAGCCGTACAGGCATGGGTATTCTGCAGAAACGAATTGCTTTGATATTAATTTATTTCGCAAAACTAATAAGGTTTCAGGGACGAAAGTTTAAATTTAAGCAAGCATATTTTATCTTGATTAATAACCGCTCAAGCTTGTGGCCAGTCTTGATTATAGTGTATGCTTTTTTTATTTTGTTCCTAGTTTGACAAGTGGTCAGTCTAACAGAGTGCCAGAAGGCTGGAGACAGGAAAATGT
>JBBPBX010019156.1:33772-44749 GCA_038048925.1 Garcialebias charrua
TTTTTAGCTCACTCTTTATTTAATCTAGTATGGCATTCACGGAAATGAAACAACAGCTGTACCACTCTCACATACTCCCTGAGCAGTGATGACAGATGCTTTTTGATTCTCCCTTTTTTCTGATGTTCATTTTGCTACGGTGCCCTTTTCGATAAATATTTTTAAGTCTGTCAGTTAATTCTGAAATTCCACCGACGAACTCTGTCCAGGAAAATAAACAGGGCAGCCGCGGCTGTTGGCCGAGGCGGGGGGAGTTGTTATTTTGTTCTATTGGCAGCGACTCCTCTCAGAAATATCACTTTTTGCTTCATTTCACATTCAGGCTCCTTACAGTTTATGTGAAGAACTGCAAAACTGCATCGCCATTTAAACACGAGGACTCTGCTCTGTAATTACAAGCTTCGTTCACAGATGACGGGGAGAGACAGCCACGGAATGAAGAACTTTCTTCAGATTTATAATTAAAGGCCTAGCCTTTTATAAAGCAATGCATATCACTCGACACCTTTCATGCCAGAGTTTAAAAAAATAAAACCTACTGAATTATTTTACACTTTGATCAAAGCGTTAAAATAATGGTATGCATGACACACACACAACAGCAAACTGGTTGATCCACTATGAGAAGTTGCTGCTTACTGTACATAATTGTTTGTTGCAAGATGAAACGTTTCAGAAAATAATCTGTCCAGAGGGCCCGACAACCTTGTTAGATTAATCAGCTGCTGATGTATATCTAATGATTATTTTCTAAGAGTATCATTTAAAGCCATCCAGTGGTGTTTAAAATATTTTGCTAACAGACAGGGTTGACGCCAATTTTTAATACCAAAGTTTCAAACAAAAATCTCCCAAAATCTGTTGACCTCAGAATATTTATCAGGGATTACTTTCAGCTACTACTAAACCAAATTTGAGTTTGGTATCTGTAAAACCAATTAATTTATAGCCATTTTTGTGTTTACTGAGGTTGATTAGCTGTAGCAGCCATTTTGAATCTGATTGATTACAAAAATAAAACACTTGTAGAGGTACATCCAATGATTATACCCTGGTTGTTTTATTGAAATCTGTTCCGTAGTTCCCGAGATATTTTGCTAACAAATATATGGATTTATTGCCTGCCTTTCATCAACAACCCACAGAGGTCAAAATGCAATAAAATTAAAATAAAACATAATTTTACTCATTATGTTGGTCATTATATTTTCTGCAGCTCACGAACTAAACCAGAAACAGTGGAAATCCCAGAGGAACAATTACCGTAGTTGGGCAGGATTTAGGACAAAAACACTGTGGTGAAGCTCAACATCCACTCTGTCACTTGTATGTTGTTGTTTTATTTTTATTTTTATAAAGAATGCTGCGCTGGACAAATGTTGACACACTGACCTCAAAAATGTCCTGCGTCAAGACTCACAAACTTCATCGGTCGGTTTCGACCCAAAGGAGAAAACAAAATCTCACTGGCCTTCGTGGCCACTTTGGTGCATTTCAGACCAGTATACCAGCAGCAGTGCACCATCACCAGACCACAGTAAACGAAAAACTTATTGTGCATACTTTCTGAGGCACGCCTTAACTACTGCGCCTACATGCATTTCCGCGAACATCAGGTAGCACTTAAGTGTCCTTCACCCCAAAGTATGACCAAACTTGCTGCCCCGCACCCGAGCCGAGAGGAACGCCGTCATGTGCTGTAAAGACACGCACGCCTTCAATAACAGGATATGGTCTGCACTAGTTATTTTGAAAATGTGCACAAACACCTCTTTAAAGTTAAACTCCACTTCTGTTTGATTGAAAACAACAGCATTAAAGGACCAGCCTGCGTTGAAGGAACACATATCGCCCGCCTCCTTTGATAACAACGTGTCAGAAATGGTGGCGCTGTAGTGGTTTGGGTTCAACCTTGGAGATAACATCATGCTCATTCAATCACTATTGAGATATTTTGCGTAGTGGGTGGAGTATGTGTTGTGAGTGACCTTCACATCAATTTTAGATCAATATTTGTAAAGTCCACTGAGTTATAGCTATTTTTGTGTTGGCTAAAGGTGATTAGCTGTCGTGGCTATCTTAAATTGGGTTGACTCCAACTGTTAAATAGTTGCAAATGTCCATCCAGTGATTGCTTTCTGAGATCTGAAGGAGCGGAGCTTGCTCTATCCACACAAGGGGAGCTGTTGGTCAGTCTACTTCTTGTTAATAGTTATTGAATCAAGTATTTACTTACGTAGGTAAACATAGATGTTTATCAACCTGTTAAAATACACCAGAATGCAGGCAATGACATCTACTTTATTCAAAATGTTCTGAGGGAGGAGCCTCAGACCCCACTAGCACCCACCACCAGTGTGTTTCCTCCGCATTACAAATGCTTCTGACACCAGTGGCCACCACATTGTTCAAGCCAAGAAACATTTTCAGCACTGGGGGCTGAGCCCCCCTAAAGGCCATATTCTACAAAGTAGAATTACCTCTGGCTGACTTCAATAGTTAATTCACTGTAGATGTGTGTTCATTGAATGCATTCATAAACATTCAAACAGTGGTTTATGAGATATTTTGCCAACCATCAGATAAATATGATTCCAACAATAAATGGCAAAATTTTCCACTCAGATCTCATGCGTTCAGTTAAAGCTCAAAGTAAAGTTTGGGCAGCTACCACACCAGATTCTAATCTGCTTCTATAAATTAATCTGAGTTATAGCCACTTTGGGGTTTGCTATGAACCCTTGGCTGGGGTTTCAATAAAATCTGTTAAGTGATTCAGGATATATTTGCTCCACCACCACCACCAAACACACACACACACACACACACACACACACACACACATGCATGCACGCACGCACACACACACACACACACACACGCACACACACACACACATGAACCTTATCTCCACATCTACCTTCAGCAGCAGACACAGAGAAAAGTCAAATCGGTGTGCAAGAGACACCTACAGGTATTTAGAAGCTGATTGTCCCTGAAGCTTTCTGAAATCTGCTCCTTCTGTGTCTCATTCTCCTGTGATCCAGCTCTCGGGCTGTAAAAATTAATGCCCTAGCTGTAACAATGCAGCATGGGAGAAAATTTGTGGCCATTAGTTTACCACCCAGCATGAGGAATAGAGCAAACCTCAGCCAATTACGCTTTACTGCCGTTAATCACTTTGTTCCTCTCAAAAACTTTTATCTAATTTAAGCTGCTGCAGGGGAGGGAGGAGGGCTGATCCAGGGGCCTGTCTGCAGCAGTTTATCATCCAGCCCTGCACTGAAAGCTCTGAGGGAACACACAACCTCCACTGTGAGGTATCCCAGTGGAAATTCAAGGCCTAAGACCAATTTTTTTTTCAAATCCATTAATTGGCCCATGAGATATTTTGTTAATAAACAGACAGGATTGACTATAAATAGGTACTGGTAAAAATGTATATAAAATTGCACAATCTTATAGAGTACTACAGATAAATCAGACTGAGCCCTGAAGACTGATTTACAAGTGAGACCTGTTTAGACAGACAAAAAGTCATGAAAGTGACACATGTATGGGATTTGGAGGCAAAAAAAATAAATTCCTATCAAACTCCTTGGCCGAGGACAAACAGTCCGATATTGAAAAAAACACCCTGCACATAGACACATAGTGACGCAGACATTCCGCAGGGGAGGGGAGACGAAAAGAGCGGTGAGCGTGTCCAAGGACACTTCAGAGGCATTACTGTATAGGAGATCTGATAAGAATGGAATAATCAGTCAGTTCCCTCTGGTGAGATCTGTAAACACTCTCGAGGGGTGCCGAGGCTGACCTAGGACAGCACCAGAGATAATCCAAGAGTCCTGAAATGATGACACAATGTTTATTCAGCTGGGTCCCTCTGATAGGTCCACAGACTTCCTAGGTGGGAGGGAGGGGGCAGAGCATTGAGATAAGGTGGCCTGTCAAGGCCAGCCAGGGAGCCGGATTTAGACAAACAACATTTGTTTTGGAAACAGGCAGAACTTTACTGATTCAAGTCTGCCTTGAGTCTTTGCTGGTTATCACGAATCCCAAATGTCCAAATTAAGTCCGTGCCTGAGAGTATTCCCCGAGTTCTGATCCATCCTGACAGCAAATATTAGGGTTTTGTTCACAATGCATTTGAGTCTGGGTGCTCGAGGCAGTTTTAGTTGACTGTGGTAGCATCTTGACTCAGAGTGACTTCGAAACTGGAGGTTATGCACCATAACCAATATTCCCTGAAGGAAGGGAACAAGGTGCAACATATGATATGGGAATTGCGCCCCCGCGCCGTTCACCTGAAGCATTACAATCACGCCTTTTAAGGCAAGTGAGCATCAGCGTCACCAGGGGGCCCTGCCCCCCTGGTATAGAAGTTGGTGACGCCACACGTTTGATCTCAGCATGCACTTCACCGAGCTTGGGCATTGGAGGGGCAAACATGTGTTGCACCTCGTTCCCTTCCTTCAGGGAACATTGGTTATGGTGCATAACCTCCAGTTCCCTATCAGTCAGTCCACTGCGGTGCAACATATGATATGGGAACATACAATCACGCCCCGGAAATGCATGCTTTTGCGAACTTTAGCCTAAACAGTCAGGCGTTAACACGTTTAATTCTCCTTTGTGGCCAGGAAGTGGCTAGGCCTCGAGTTGAGTGAGCATGTACCCCACTGGGTACTCGCTGGCCTTTGTTGCTGTATGCTCTAGAAATGGCCTCTGTCACCCAGTGGGAGATGCGCTGTTTTGACAGAGCGCTGCTTGCTACCGGTTTAGCAAAGCATATGAACAGCTGGTTTGTTTTGCACCAACTGCTGGTTCTCTCCATATAAGTGCTCAGGGCCCACACAGGGCAGAGCACCTTTAAACACCTCTGTTCTGCATTCAGAACAGGAGGAGGAGGAAAAGCAGACAGTTCAAAGCCCAGACTTTTGTAATTTAAAGTTGGGACCTTTGGCACATATGCAAGGTTTGGCCGCAGGGTGACCTTTGACCCATCATGAGCAAACTAAGTGCACAGGTGATGGACTGACAGCGCATGCAGGTTACCCACACGCTTCGCCGAGCACAGAGCTAAGAACAGGGCGGTCTTGTAGGACAGCAAGTCAATCTTAATGCTTTGTAATGGCTCCAAAGGTGGTCTACAGAGTGCGTCCAGCACGAGTGTCAAGTCCCACTGTGGGACTAAAACTCTGCCCGGAGGCCTCTTTCTCAGCACGTCCTTCATGAGCCGGATCATGAGAGGGTGGGCACGGGTGATTTATCTCCCCATCCCTCGTGGCACGCTGAAACAGCGGACAAAAATACCTTAATAGTGGTAAAGGAGCGGCCCTTCTCCAGTAGGTTTTGTAGAAAAGTGAGAAGCTGGGCTATATTACAGGAATATAATAATAATAATAATGAATTCCATTTATAACGCACTTTTCATTAATAAAAATCTCAAAGTGCTAATATGTGGTAATATTCCTCTCTAGACACCAGATCTCAAAAACACGTCATTTACGTGCATAAAGTGTTTGTGTTGACTCTGCACGAGTACCCTTATATTGTGTTTATCACATTACTAGGTAGGCCAGAGGCTAACAGTCGGTTCCTTTCAGGGGCCAGGCCCATAATGCCCAGAGGCCTGGGCAAGGGTGCCACACCTGTTCGTGGGCTTGCGTCAGGTCTCTGTGTATAGGCAGCTGCTATGGTGTTCCTGCTAAAAGTGAAATCACTTCTGCAAACCAGGCCTTTTTTGGCCACCTTGAGGCCACCAGAATCAATGAGAGGGCCCCCTTGCACACATGCTCCAGTGTTGCCTGGATCAAAGCGACAAGTGGGAATGCATAATAGAGCTTTGTTGCTAGCCAATCGTGTGCAAACACGTCGAGCCCCAGTGGTGCGTTCACATCCAGAATGGAGTGAAATGTAGCAAGGTGGGCCTTGTCCTTGGATGCGAAGAGATCGACGTCTGCTGTCCCATATCGTGTCCATATCTGGTCCACGATACATGAGTGAAGATGCTACTCTGAAGGGAGGGGCTCGCCTCTTGAGAGAGCGTCTGCCCAGTTGTTCAGTTTCCCCAGCAGGTGTCTCGCTCTGAGTGATAGCACTCGAGAGCTGCACCATTTGAAAAGTTTCTGGGTCAGCAGCAGAAGGCGTGCAGATCGAGTCCCTCCTTCTCTGTTGATGTACGCGATCGCGCACTTGTTGTCTGATCTTATCCAAACATGTTGATGTGTGATCAGACCCTTCCTGCAGAAGAGTTTGAGTGATAGGAACACAGCCATCAGCTCCAACTGATGGATGTAGAGCTGAGCCTCCTGCTGGGACCACACACCTCTTGTGTGATGGTTCCGGCAAAGACCCCCCCACCCAGACTTTGAGGTGTCTGTCGTCATTAGGACCCGAGATAACACTCTGCCCAGTGGAATACCCCCTGCTGAATGCCGCTGCGCTTCTCCATGGCTGCAAGGCTTTCAGACAGTCTGAGTTAACTCTGATCCCCCCACCCCCATTTGTTACAGGAGGGCGAGCTGCTGCTGTCTATACACCCAAATCTGAAAAGGGCTCATTTTTAATAAGCCCTGATGAAAAGCAGCTATTCCTGCTGCCATGAGGCCCAAAATACGTTGACAGAGCTTGAGTGTCACAGTTTTGTCTAGTTGGAAACGGGCCAAGCAGAGTTGGAGGTCTGATATTCGCTTTTCTGACAGACTTGCCTTGTACAGAACAGAGTTCAGCTTCAATCCTAGGAAAACGGTGTCCTGGGATCGGGATAGCTGACTTTTCTCTGAGTTTATCACAAAACCCATGGATTGTAGGTATGACCTCACCCGATCTGTGTGTAACCTTGCTTGCTCCTTGGAGCTAATAATAATAATAATAATTAATTCAATTTATAACGCACTTTTCATTACTGAAAATCTCAAAGTGCTACACATATATTGAATGCTACACACATTCATAAACCGGTGGCGGCAGACTACCATGCAAGGTGCTTTCCAGTCCTACCGGGAGCAACTCAGGGTTAAGTGTCTTGCCCAAGGACACAACGACACATGGTGCGGGTCCCGGGAGTCGAACCGCCAACTTTCCGATCGGGAGACGACTGCCCTTACCACTACACCACGGCCGCCCGTGGAGCTGGATAAGATTAATAGATCATCTAAATTATCTATAACTCAGATGCCCTGGCTCCTCATGGGAGCTAGGGCAGCTTCAAGACATTTTGTAAACACCCTCGGGGCAGTCGAGAGGCCAAAAGGCAGGACTTGATATTCGAACGTTGTGTTCTCGAACACAAAACGTAGGAATTTTATGTGGCTGTGCAGGATGCTGATATGGAAATATGTATCTTTCAGGTCCACAGTGCAAAAGTAGTCCCCCGAGTGTACAGAGTGAATCACCTGACGCAGTGTTAACATTTTGAAAATGAACGCTGGCTCTCAGGGAGGTTGGTTATTGTTAGTCACAAATGGCGTTGTGCAATTACCGTTTCAGCCATACACTTCCCTTGGGCGATGGCTGCTGAGCCGGTGAGGCGGAGGATGAAGTCTGCTGCTCTGTGTGCTTCATCCAAGATCTCAGCCGCCTTTCTTTTGAAGAGGTATGCTGTAGCTCCTGCAGATTCTCAGCTTGATAAGCCTGCAGCATGGAGGTAGTGTTGAGGGCACGAGCCGCGAGGCCTTGAGTGTGGTAGCTCTTTTCAAGTTGAAGAGCTGAAACACGGTAAGGTTTGCTGGGCAGTGTGGGCTTCGAGCCAGACGTCTTGGGCGCCAAGTGTGCGGCCAATGTCTCGTCCATCTACGGGATGTGGGCCAGGCCCGCTGACTCCATGCCCTCGATGTCCAGGAACTGGGCGAGAGGCAGAGATAAGGGTGCTTTGGGCGCTGACCACGAGCGTGTTAGCTCCAATAAAAAGTCAGGAAAGACAGGCATCCTGTGTCTCACAGCGGCCTGTTGCTTGGCGAAAAATTTGTTCCCCGCCAACCTTGTTAATTGTTGTCGAGGTGGGGGTGCAGTCCAAGTCACCCTCAGTGTCTCTGCAGCTCTGCGGCACAGTTCAAACAAGGCAGGAGTGGACCCATCCGACTCCGCTTGTACTGCCGCGGTACCCTGGGAGAAGTCCTCGACCTCTCCTTCCTCCTTGTTGTCTGTCTCATCGTCCGCCAGTGGCTGTAAGCGACAGCTCGTCAGCTTACAGCATGTCTCTCGTGTCAAAGTCGGTTCTCGTGTCCCCTTCGGGGCTTTGAAGATCCATTTTGTCGTCCCAGCTTAGCGCCCCGCTGTCCTCCATCTCGTCCGCTTCCAGCTCCGCTGTAGGCGTGAGAGTCTCTGAGTGGGTCCCTTACCACAGGGGAGTTGCCCATGGCCTTGGCCACGAAGTCCACGCGTCTCCGTCGCACTGTCTCGAGCAACTGGCTGCAGTGAGAACACGACTCAGGGGATTCCAAAGCTGTCTTGGCGTGGATCATTCCCAGGCTATCGGACAGGCTTTTTGCGCGTCCTACGACGAAATGAAGTAGCCACATGCGCTGGGACAAGGCAGAGATCCAGGGCTTGCTGGTCTGCTGGCCTTGTTTGAGTTCTTCGATTTCCTTTTGCCTTTCTCAGGAGCCATGGTCGAGAAAAGGCGTCGAGTGGAAGCCAGTTAGCAATAGCTAAACAGGGTTTGAAGAATTCTTCTTGCAGTGCTGTTCGTGTGGGCTAACCCGTAAGCTCCATTAGCTAGCGGGTAGGCGCGTGGCGCAGTTAGCGTCCTGCTAAACTGGGCCGTCAAAACAGCAAAAAGGACATTTAGCCAATGCTAAAAAACGTTGATGACACTTAGTTAGCGGTTGCAGTGGCGTAGCCAGGATTTTATGAGGGGCGGTTCGTTTGAAGAAAAAATGGACCTCTGATTGGTTCATTGGCGGTGGTACACGTTACTTCAAACGTGTAAACAAGCTAATTAGCTAGCTAGTTAAAACAATGCTGTGTGAGGTAAATCTTACCAAATAGGTGGTTTTTGTTAGTGGAGAAAGAGCAACACACTGAGAGGGGATGTGTGTCCAGTCTTCTATTCAGAACTCATCCCAGAGACACGGTACTCCGAGTCCCACCCGAACATACACAGAAAAAAAATACCACCGAAGAAGAACGAATGACGTCATCCTCTTAAAGGCACAGTACCACTCCTTAACATAAATGCAAACTAACCCCACAACAAATAATATAACTTCAATTGCAAAAATAAATAATCTTTTTACTTTGCTTTGTGGTTAGACATTGTTTTTTTATGAATGAAATTAATAAATTGAAAAATACAACAATACAATTCACATGTACACAAAAACAATTGACCAGGGGTCTGCAACCTGCAGCTCAGGGTCCCTCTGCAGCAGCTCTTTCAAGCTTTGACCAAAACTGAATTTTATTGGTTCTTATAACTGGAAGGGTTAGTTTTAGCAGTTTTCCTACATTACAAGGAGTTAACATACTTTCACTTTATGCTTTATTTCTTTTAAGTAGGATACTTAATTTTTCTAGTAAAAAAAAAAAATCACATAGGCCTGCATTGTTTGTTTTAGTTTTTAGAAACTGGGCAAAACTATATTAATTTTTCCTTCTTTACAAGAATCTTGTCTTTTATTTTATCTTAAAATGTAAAAATATCAGTAAATGTTAAAAAATCATTAGACATTTTTAGTTTTATAAATCATTCCTGCTGGCCAGAAAAATGTCCTCTAACAAACTTAAAGTGGTCCGTGGGCCACCAGTTGAGAATCCCAGTTGCAGCAGGTGTTGTGGCTCCGGACACGTTTAATTTAGTGAATAAAGGAGCAGAAATGGCTCTTTGTATCGAAAAGGTTGCAGACCCCTAGAGTAACATTAAAATTTCTCAAGACAAATGTAGTTTTGCAAAACCTTTATTTACATTGCATAAGACAGTTCTGTCCAACATCTTATGTCTCTGGATAGACAAGTGAGTCCAGCTCCATCCTCCTCGAGTGTTTGTTTGCAAACACATCAACAACGCTCTCAAGGTCAATGTGTTTGCTGTAGTGAATGTGAAGTAGTGCCAGTGAGAGACGCTCCTTCGTCATTGATGCCCGCATGTAGCTGTTCAAGCGACGAAGGGCACTGCGCTCACATTCGCAGGTCACAGGCAGTGTGTAGGCCAGTTGAAGTAGGACGTGCAAGTTGGGGTAAAGGTCTCGGTCACACTCTTTAATGGAACCTGCAGGGGTGTTCGGCCTCTGTGACCCAGGCACTCTGCCGTACCTAGCAGAACAATTATTAAAACAAAATGTTCTGTATAGTAATGTTGTAACATTCAATTTCTAAAATGGGCTTCTCAGGTGCTTAACTTCAAAATAACTTACTTCAGGGGCAGCCATCTTCATCATTCGAAGCACTGGTACACACCAAACTTGCACGGTCTTCATCTAAGATATGACACGTGAATAAGAGATTTTAGAATATTTTTTAGACACTTTTAGCATTTAAATAATCATATCAAAAGATTTAATATTTAGCTAAAAGAATTTACAGAAATACATTCTAAATAAGAAAACATTTGTTCCTGAAATCATTCTAAGACATATTATTGACAAAATCTATTTTACAAGAAGATCTGTTTTATTTATTTATTTTACCTGGAACTCTGTTTCTTTGAAACAAAGTTGTACATTGAAGCGCTGCTCTTTTCCTCTCTGTCCTTCTGCTTGCACCTACCCATGTTGGTATCCAGCACAGAAACCTGAAAAACAGTTTAACATAATATTAAGTATGTAGTAAACAATTTAGTAAGATCTGCTAAGACATTTTGGGTTTCTATTTGAAAACGTTTTTTTTACTTGTCTTACGTACAAAAACAGTTTTTCTGAATGTTTGTTCTTTTGAAAATTTATCCAAACATTTATTTTTCACCAAATAGGCTATATTACAGTATCCGCTCATTCTCAATCAGTTCATCTGGACAGTTTCTTTTTAGCAGAAACG
>JBBPBX010019157.1:10575-25299 GCA_038048925.1 Garcialebias charrua
CTTGACTTTTGGCAAAAAAATAAAAATAAAAGTCCAGCTCTGGGATAAAGAAGGGATACTTAATACATTTTGTGTCACATACAAAACAGTCCTGCATCGCTTTGCAATCCTTTGAATGAGAACGAGCTGCGGCTAGGACAGGTGGGGGCGTGGCTTGGGGCGTGACAAACAACTCTGTTTTTATTGGCTGGTCATTGTCCGGGTCACTCTGTGTTTTTAGTGTTTTTATAAATGCTGATAGAGAAGCAAGGGGACTATAGTTTTTTTCAGAGATTACTTTCATTTCATTTCATTTATTTATTTATTTAAGTTAGGACAATGCATATTAATCAACATAACAGCAGTTAGCATCAATGTAAATATGCCGGAGTTAGCACAATAGCTAATTTGCATCCGTTGTCCTAAGGCAGGTAAGAATAAGAAACGTCCCATAAAACAAAAGAGCGGAGAAAAATACAAACATCACCTATATAGCACATAACACAACATAAAATTACAATAAAAATATGATGCCATAAGAAAATAGACAAAGTAATCTACACATGAGTGCACTTCTGATTAGTTTTCAGCCAAAGTTTCAGAGATTTTTTAAAGCTGGAGTAGGTGCCACAGTTCCTGATGGAAACTGGCAGTGTGTTCCATGACTGGTTCCTCTGATGGACACCACCATTTGGCCAAATTTAGTCCTGCGCCGCTGCACATCACAATCTCCTCTGGTCAGTGCTCTTGTGTTTACTGTACTTGTTTTTTTACTTATAAAATATATTAAAGGAGGAGGAGCAAGTCCATTTAAAACTTTAAAAATCAGGCAAACGTCCATAAAAATCTGATAGCTATTAAAATCCAAAATGTTGTACTTATTTATGATGTTGCAGTAATGATACTGTATTGGCTTTTTGTCAAAAATTTTCAGTGTTTTCTTAAAAAGAGACTTTAGGGGCTTCATGACGATCTCTGAAGTGTGAGACCATGTAGTATAACAATAGGCTATATGGCTGAAGATCATGGCATGCATGTAAGCCTTTGCTGATTCTGTTGTCAGAGAAGGTCTTATATGTTTGAAGTTTGCCAGATTAAGTTTAATTATATGTGAAATTCTCTTTACATGTTGCTTGAAATTTAGATTAGAATCAAAAATGACTCCGAGGTATTTAAATTGTTCAACCACATCTAATGTCTCGCCATTGACCAACACAGATGGATGCCCATCATCTGGTGGCAGCCGAGAGAAAAACATACAGACTGTTTTTTTAGTGTTGAGATGTAGACAAGAGTCCTGGAGCCAGTGAGACACCGGCATCATGGCACTAGAAAGCACAGCAGCAGCTTCATTTTTTGTTTTTCCATGAACATACAATACCGGGAGGAGACCCAGAGGAAGACCCAGGACGCGCTGGAGGGACTATGTTTCTCGGCTGGCCTGGGAACGCCTTGGGATTCCCCCGGAGGAACTGCTCCAAGTGGCTGGGGAGAGGGAAGTCTGGGCCTCCCTACTTAGGCTGCTGCCCCCGCGACCCGACCCCGGATAAGCGGAAGAAGAAGATGAAGATGGATACAATACAGTATCATCTGCATATAATTCCATTTTTACAGTTTTGCAAACATTTGGCAAATCATTAACATATAGGCTAAATAAGATTGGTCCCAGTATTGAGCCCTGTGGGACTCCAGCTGAGCAGGTAAGAAAGGTAGATTGTGAGTTTTCTATTTGTACTGCTTGTTTTCTATCAGACAGATATGATTTCATCCAGCAGAGGGCACTATTAGAGAAATTAAAATGAGTTAGTTTAGCAAGAAGAATGTTGTGGTTGATTGTGTCAAAAGCACGTTTCAGGTCAAGGAACACAGCACCCACAAAGCCGCCCTGATCTAGAAGCTGTTTTAGATTTTCCAGAAGGAAACCCGAATTGCATGGGATGGAGAGAAGTTGGGCTTTCATTTAAATGCTCTGTTAACTGCAGAGCAACCCATTTCTCTGCAATTTTCGAAATGATTGGCAAAATACTTATAGGACGACAATTCTCTGGTTTTGTTTTGTCTCCTGTCTTAAACACTGGGGTAACCCTGGCAATTTTCCATGTGGATGGCACTACTCCGTATTTAATCGATTGGTTAATTATATGTGCAATTGGACTTGCAAGTGCTTCTTTATGAAGCTTAAAAAAATGACTTGTCAGGCCAAATATGTCTCTAGCCTTTGAGCCTTTTAGAGATGATATAGTTTTTATAACCTCAGTGACAGAGATTTCTTGTATACTAAATACTGGTTTATTGACATCTAGAGATTTATGTGGGATGTCAGGGTGTTTGAGATGCATTGTTAATTCTTCAATTGAACTAATAAAAAATGAATTAAACATATTAACAATTTTGCTTAAGTCATCTGTCAGTGCACCATTTACCTGAAGCTGTACATTTTTGAAATTATCAGTATTGTTGCGTCCCAGTAGCTTATTCAAATTTTCCCATATCACTTTCCCATTTCCATTTGCTCCTTTTATAATGTCAATGTAGAAAATAGCTTTTGCTTTACGTATGTGTTTTATCACTTTATTCCTCAGTGATGTAAAAATCTGACGATCAGTTGTAATTCCTGTACTCAAGGATTTCTTAAAGGCTCTATCTCTTTCTTTTATCAATTTTAAAATGTCACTGTTAAGCCAAGGTAAATGATTGTTCTGTTTTCCAAACTTGCCTATTTTTGTAAACTGGTTTAAAATTTCATTGACACTCTTGATAAAGTTGTTAGTACAGATCTCAGTATCTTTATATTCCAATACATTCGACCAATTTATTTGTTCAAGTTCAGTCTTGAGATGCTCTTGCAAATGTTTAGGTATAAAAAGGTAGGATCTATTTTTAGCAGTTGTGGCTGGATGCTGCCTATTAATTTTTCTTGAGCAGAAAATAAAATTGTGGTCAGAGAGACCAGATAGGAGGTTAAAAGTCTTCAAAATTCTATCAGGTTTGTTAGTGAATATTAAATCAATAGTTGTTTTGGACGTATTTGTTATTCTTGTTGGCCCATTTATGACCTTTGTTAAATTATACTTGTCAGCAAGTTGTTTCAATTTTCTCCTATCCAATTTCTTGTCCCAGTTGATGTTAAAATCACCCATAAGGATAATCTCCCTTTGAGAGTTGCAGTGGTTTAAAATAGTTCCAAGTTGATCATAAAATATATCCTTGGTAGATGGAGATCGATAAATACAAATCAGAGTGAATGACATTGTGTGTGACAGTGAACAACAACTTTGTCTAACATCAGTCTGTTAATAGATAGTGACAGAGTGAAGAAATATGTTAAAAATATATTGTTTGAAAAGTTAGACTACATTACAATGTTACATACCCCACCTTTAATAACATGCAACATGTTTCACATCATCAACAAAGTTTAAATCACAACTTGAATTACATAATCAGATTGTTTCATTACATAACAGAAATACTGTTGATTATTATTAATTTTTCATTCATTCAACCTTTATTTAGTCAGGTAAATCTTTTGAACCTCATGGGCTCATTTACAAAAGCGACCTGCTAAAACTAAAGAACAATGAACAGCAGTGATAGAATTTCATTAAACAATAAACAAACAAACAATAAACAATAGAAAACAAAAAGAGAGAAAAAAACAAAATATTTTTTTTCTTTTTTTTAACGAAGTATCAAAAAACTAGCAAAACATTATAAGGTAGACGTATAAAATCAAATTTTCAAATTTTCAAATTAATTTTATTATTTAGCACATTTAGTATGTTATAGTCCAGCGTGAAGCGTGAAATATCCGCCTGCCTCGACAGACTTGTTAAATAAATTTCGATATTAGAAGTGGTTCTGACTGGCGTCTCTTCCCAACACAGATGTCGGTCACAGCAGTTACATTCTGGTGTAGATTAACTACGAGACCCAAAATATATTCCATCCGTCGTAGCACAGAAAGCAAGATGTTATACTCTGTATCCTTGTTGTTGATAGAAATATGCTGTTGGTCCATGCATGCGTGAAATATACGCCTGTACTGAACATGTGCTTAATACGTCTGTGGGAGGTCACCAGAAAACCTCCACTCTAAAACCTGCTTTGAAAAACCTCAGGATTCAGTGAGGGCGGGGCTGGTGTCGTGTAAATGGAACAGCTGAACCGCAGAGAGAAAGATGCGGTTTCACTCAAAATCTTCGTTGTGTAAACGCCCTCCTGAGACTAATTATTTATTGCCAAACAAAAATGACCACTCACAAAAAGGTCTTTACACTCTTAGTAACTCAGCAGTGAGCAGCAAAATGAATTTCCTCCAGGCGGCCGTGGCGTAGTGACAATGGCAGTCGTCCCCCGATCGGAAGGTTGGAGGTTCGAATCCCGGTTCCCCACACCATGTGTCGTTGTGTCCCTGGGCAAGACACTTAACCCTGAGTTGCTCCCGGTAGGACTGGAAAGGCGCCTTGCATGGCAGTCTGCCACTACCGGTGTATGAATGGGTGGATGGTTGGTATTGTAAAGCGCTTTGGGGCTCCTCACAGGGGGCTAGAAAGCGCTATATAAATAAGCTCCATTTACCATTTACCATTTTAAAGAATTAAACTTGTCAGCCTTTTAAAACTGATATATTGGTTGATTTGCAGCTTTAAACACATTTTAAGACTATCTGTTTAAACCAGTTCTACTGTAGTTCTCCCCCTGATCCTTAGGAGTCCATCCATCTATTATCTTTTACCCGCTTCTTCCTTTTCGGGTCACTGTGCAAGAGGCGGGGGACACCCTGTACAGGTCTCCAGTCCATCACAGGGACACATACGAGACAAACGAGACAAACAACCATTCTCTCACCTGGGGACATTTAGAGTTACCATCAGTCTAACATGCATGTTTTTGATCTGTGGGAGGAAACTGGAGTACCCAGAGAAAACCCACACAGCACAGAGAGAACAAGCAAACTCCACCCAGAAAGGTCCCGGGACCGGGATTTAAAGTTTTGAACTGGGGCAACCTGCTTGCTGAGGGGCAGCAGCTCTACCAGCTGCGCCATCGTGCCGCCACTGAAGAGAAAATACAGCTCAACAGCAGGAAGTGCAGCCACAAGACTAGCTGTCCCCTGTAAAGATGAGTGGCACTTTGTTTCTCATTCACGTCACTACACTTGAACTTTTTCAGTCAGTTTTACAGATGTAGTGTTCAATTTTTCATGTGTTAGTAGCTGAGAGTAATCCCCATATCGTATCTGAGAGCTAACAAATCTCTTGAGATCTCATATATTTCATCTTTATTTGAATAAAACCGCTACAACTCAACTCTCATTTTTCATAGGAGGGTCTACTGTAGCATGAGAGGCAGCGGTGATGTGCATTCCTTTAATGAATGCTGGTCTTTATTTAGATGTGTTAAATGTTTCTGTTTCTCATTAGCTCTTATTTTACCAAACAAAGCAGTGCAAACGAGAGAACATAATCCTGTTGATCATCACAATCCTCCACACTGCGACATCTGCCTGAAATCCAAAGTACACTTGGATTAGATTACCAGTATAAGGGTTGTCCACATGTTGGAGTTCTGCCTTTCCAGCTCTATTCATTCTTCTTTTTGTAATTCCTTTGTTTTTAACCAAAGTGACGGTTAAAGAGAGACATTAGTTTTTCATGTCTTCCACCTGTTATAATGTGCTGTAGCTCCATCTCTTCCTCCTTTAGTCCCTTTGTCATTGTATGGGCTGTTTCTTGTTTCTATGGTTACCTGGGGCCCCAGGAACGTGGTGCCACCAAAGAATGTGTACAATTATTAAACCAGCTTGGAGCCAGAGACACGCACGCACTCATGCATGCATGCACACACACACACACACACACACACACACACACACACACACACACACACACACACACACACACACACACACACACACACACACACGATTATAGTGTGTTGGTGTGAGTTCAAGGCTTCAAGTTTTCTAAGTTTAGATTCTGAGTTTTTACAACTAATAACTAATGTTTAGAAAACTGAGTTTGACCCAGGCATGTCCCAATACAGGACTAGTTTTTTTTTTACAGACCATACATAAGTACTTCAGTTTAGTTCTTGCTGATACTGAGTGGTTAATGAGTTAGTTTTTAAACATTACACAATACCGTACCATGCCATACCACTTTATTTATAAAGCACTTAAAAGCAGCAAAAGTGATGTACAGCAAAAACAAACCAAGCGAAGGACCCAGGCTGTCATATTGTAAAGTTTGCAGATGATACAGCGGTGGTGGTATGCATCACAAACAATGAAGAGTCCAGTTTAGAATTGCACTCGGGTCCAAATAATCCGAACCGACCTGGCCTGTAGCTGTCATCTCTGAACCCTACCTGATCCAACGACTTAACAGTAATTACATGTCTGAACCCGGAACCCCCCCCTCCCGGACATTTTTAAATAAGCTTTGACTGCTTATACCACAGACTATTATTAACGGTTGGCGGATGCGCATGGCTGAGGGGGCAGAAGATCAGAGCTGAAGAGCCGTCACAGCGTATTAAATGCTTCCCCTGCATCCTGCTCGGACATGTCAGATATTTTGTGATCTCACCTGTTTGCGTCTCGGCTGCGCGCGTCCGCTGAATGAACATTCACTTAGTCTGATGGATTGCTGGCAGTAGTCCATCTGAAGCTTAACTGAACTTTTTACCTCTTTCAACCAGCCGGTCAGCACGCAGTCAAATGGCCACATGTGGCAGGCGCAGTATGGCAAGCCATGTTTGCATATATTGGATTGTCTGCCGCATGCGTTTCTGACGCGATAAAAAGCCAGACACCGACCCGGCCCACACATTAAGCACATTACTGTATTATGACTTGGCCCGGTCCAAATCCTGGTCGGGCGGGGCGGGGCTGGGCGGGGCTGGGCTCCGGGTTTAAAAAGACAGCTCTAATCCAACTAGATGGTGGAACACCTGGAGAGCTAGTGCAAGAAGAACAACCTTCACATCAATATGAAGAAGACGAAGGAGATGGTCATCAATTTCAGAAGGAGCAAAGACACCTACACCCCGCCCTTACACACACACACACACGCACGCACGCACGCACGCACGCACGCACACATACACACACACACACACACAGGAGGATCTGCAGTGGAAGTGGTCTCCAGCTACAAGTACTTGGGTGTACACTAGGGGTTGAACGAGTACATAATTTTTAACCTCGACCTTAACATAAAAAAACTCGAACGACGCTCGAGTAGCCGATGACGTCACAGTGTCTTATGATGCAAAATAAATAAATAAATATAAATGCATAAAAACCGTCTTTACAAAAAGAAAAAAAAGACCAACAAAACATTGGGAGCATTTATTATGCTCCTATCATTTATCATACTGCAGATAAGTCACAGGAAAAACAAAACTATTAGTTATTATTATTAATATTAAAAGTGAAAGTATACCGTGCGGCGCTGAAACCGAAACTGAAAAACAAATGGGGCAACACCGCACCACAGCCTGAAGTGCTGTGCAATTTAGGTTTACTTTTAGAGATTAATGTGTTTATAGGTTTTTTTAATAGGTCTAGAGAGATTAATATGTTGCTTTTGTTTGTGAAACGAGAGAGGAAGCTGCCGTGTTATATATGTGGCCTGCAATGCAACACCGCCACCTGCTGCCAGTCACAATCTACGGTGGTCAGAGAACAGAAAATCAACAGGAAATAGCGCATTTTATAAATTAAAAACTGTTTTACCTTTTTGACAAGACTGCCTGCTCCATTTACATCCGTGCGCACAAAGGAATCCATTTTGTGGCGTCTACTAAAAGCTAAAAGCTACCTCGCACGCTGTGAAATGTGATGTGATGACGTCACTACGGGTACTCGAGGTGGACAAAAAAGCCTCGATAGAAGTCAAAGCACTCGAGCTGTCGAAAACTCGGGTATTCTGTTAATGCACTAGTGTACACATGAATGATAACCTCAGCTGGAGCAACAACACCACCAGCCTGATCAAGAAAGGACATCAGAGACTCTACTTCCTCAGACGACTGAGACGAGCTGGTCTGAGTAGCCCAGTTCTTACCTCCTTCTGAGGTGTGCAGTGGAGAGCATCCTGTGCTCCAGCATCAACGTGTGGCATGGAGGCTGCACAGCTGCAGAAAGAAAAGCTCTACAGAGAGTGGTGAAGGCTGCACAGAAGATGTTGGAGTCAGTCTCCCCACCATCACAGACATTTACACCTCCAGATGCAGGAAAAGAGCCACCTGCATCACAACACTTTTTGCCCCACCCCCCTCAGGAAGGAGGTTGAGGAGCATTAAGTTTAGAACCACTAGACTGAGGAACAGCTTCTACCCTGAGGCTGTTAGACTCATGGACATCTTACCAGAATAATCACTGTGAAATATCACATCATGTTGCTGCTGATCTGTTTCATGTTGCTGTGTTCATTCATACTCCTCTGCTCACACAGACTCATATCCGTGCTGCTGTTTGGCGTATTGTTTTTGTACAACTAGTGCTTACTGTATTTTTAGTTTAACGTTTTTCTTAGTTCATATCTTAGATGTTATTACTGTTTTTCTTTTACATTTTTAATACTTTTGTTGGCTGTAACTGGGACCCTGTGTACACAATTTCATTCCACCACATGTACCACATGTGCTGTGTATGACAAATAAAGAACCTTGAATTATTGAATTTATTTTCAACAGATCTTACGCTTAATTTTGTTTAGTTTTTTGGGGGGAACCACACCTGCACTTTAGTTATTGTGGTGGATTTTTTTTATCTGTATTTTGTGCAGACTTTTTTGATCTAGATAGCAGAAGGATCTTTTGAATTTTTTGAATTTTTATACTTTGAGACTGAATCAATCAATCAATCACCTTTATTTAACCAGGTAGAGCCCATTGAGATCGAGATCTCTTTTACAAGGGTGACCTGGTCAAGTGGTCAGCAGCACACGTCACATTGGCAATAGGCATTTGCACTTATCAAAAAGAAAATAAAGAAAACTACAATCACAGTAAACAGATGTTGACAGTTCAAAACCAACAGGATATGACAGATTTCTATATACATTATATACAAAACAAGCAGACAAAAAAAACCAACAATGACATGTATATTGGATAAGTAGTGGTTAGAAACATCTGCAATGGTCAAGTTTCTTGATGACATTTTCTACTACGGTTGACATAAAGGATCCAGGAGAGATGAATGTTGATAGTTTCAGATCTTTCTGTAAGTTGTTCCAGGCTGAGGGGACGGCGAAGCTGAATGCTCTTTTTCCTAGTTCAGTTCTGACAGGAGGAACTGACAGGAGGACTAAATCGTTAGAGCGCAGGGAGTAATGACTGTGTGATGTTTGTATTAAGGAGGTGAGGTATGACGGGACTAGGTTTAGGAGGGTCTTGTAGATGAAGGATATCCAGTGAGTGTATCTGCGAGTGCTGAGAGATGACCAGCCAGATTTTACGTAAAGCTCACAGTGATGAGTGCGATAACTGGAGTCAGTAATGAACCGAAGGGCACCGTGGTAAATGGAGTCTAAGGACTGTAGGTATTTTGATGCAGCACTCATGTACAGCACGTCACCATAATCTAGTATTGGCATGAATGTTGCAGCTACTAATGTTCTCCTGGCTTTGCATGAGAAGCAGGATTTATTTCTGAAGAAGAAACCTAGCTTCAGTTTGAGTTTAGTGGCCTTGCGTTTCTCTCAGTCCCTCGGTGCAACAGTAACCATCTAAACACTAAACACTAAAACATTTAATAAACATAAGCATAAAATAGTAAAAGTGTAACACTGTCCTGAGTTTTTTCATAGTAGTATAAAAGTATGAAAATTTACACCAACACTGAAACACCAAACACCCCTAAAACACCAAACACCCAATGAACATAAGCATAAAATGAAATAATAAAAGTGTAATACTGTCCTGAGTTTTTGCATAGTAGTATAAAAAGTATAAAAAGTATATCTATAAAATAAACTGAAGGTTCTAGCATTGACATTTGCAAAGAGTGGCACAGCAGCATATAAGTTAATGTACACAGTATATGTATGAGGTAGTTGATGTTGGTATAGAGGCAAAGTGGCATATGCAGTGAGGCACATAAGGCACATTTGGCATCCTTAGATAAGGCTAGTCAGAGAATGCTGTATATGTATCAGCAGTAGTGTAGATAAAAGTAGTGTAAATGTAAACAGTAGTAATAAATGTAAAGCAGTAGTAATAAATGTAAACCGTATTAATAAATGTAAACAGTGAATGTAAACAGTAGTATGACTATAGGCAGTAATGTAATACAAACATTAGTGCAAATATGAGAAGTAGTACAAACTGAATGAATAGAATAGAATAGAATATATCTTTATTGACCTTGACATTGCACCGGGGCACAAAGACAAAGTAATTGATTACGCACATCCGTCTTAGGATAGGGATAGCGCACGAAGTCGCAGCAGTATAAAACCGCGCCACCACAATCAACAGATATGGAAAAGGGAATAGACACAAACAGGTAGGAACGTGGTATTCAAAAAAAGAATCTATCACAATTTGCCAATAGACACTCCATGATAAAGTCCAAAAAAACTCTACCAGCTTAGCACATTTAGACAGGACAAGATGCATTTATGACGACAGGCGGGAGGTAAAAGTCTGTGAGTAACAGCTCCAGATAAGAACAGTTCGCAGGTCTCACAGCTCGGCTCCTTCTGAGAACGCACACACAGAGACCTCTGGGGGGGAGGGGGGGGCAGCGGGTCCCTTCAGCTTCCCAGCTCAGGAGAAGATTTGTAGACAGCCTTCAGTCCAAGGCCAGAGACCAGATTAGATTAGTTGCTTTATTTTTTCAGTCAGGCCACAGTGTTCTTTTACTGCAGTCTTTAAGTCCAGGTGCTGTTTCTGGGTCCAAATCGCCGAATCGAGAGAGGTTCCGAGCTAAAAGATCCTTCCATATGTGCCCTGTTTTAATCCGGACGGCTGTAAACGAGTTCCACACACCGCAGGTCCGCGGCAGCTACCGCTTCTCCCACCGTGTGGTTCAGCCCGCACAACAGCTGGGAAGGTCATAGCCCGGATCAAAGCACTTTCGCTGAGCGGAAGACTCGCCAGCACGCCGATTCGCTGCGGTCCTCCTCAGCCTTCAGTGGCAGGAACAGCCACCAGTATCCCAATAATCCACAGAGATTCCACGTCCCCGACAGAAAGAGCGGACAGTTACATTAGCCTGCTCATCGAGTCCATAATGTAGCTCACCGCATGCGTGTCGAAAGGGCGCCCTGGCTCTCCCTGGCCAGTGCGCTTCGCGGAAATTTTTGTTATCGATAGTATCGATAGATGAAATAGCCCAGAAAACAGTCCACGCACATAAATCCATCCCAAATTGGTTCGAGCGAGCGCTGAAGAGTAACAGACGAGACAAATGCAGAAGCAGGGGGGGGGTGAAACCAGGGAGGTGTAGGAGCAAAAGGAGATGCGACCTGCCCTGCCGAGAGCGGAAGTAGGAAGAGCATGAGCACACGGCCGAGAGTTTAGTGAATAACCCGTTTGATGACACAGGGTCCAGTGTTAAAATCTTTGTGTTGTGTGGTAATGTGTGAGAAAGTTTTTTGTGTTAAGGCAGTTCAAATGGGAGGGGAGGCAGAGCAGGCAGAGTGTTTAGCATTCTGACTGCCTGATGAACAGAGCTGTCTCTCAGTCTGCTGGTTCGAGCCTGGAGACTCCTCAGTCTCCTCCCTGATGGCAGCAGTCTGAAGCGGCTGTGTAGTGGGTGTGTGGGATCACCTGCCATGCAGTGGGCTTTCCGAGTGAGGCGGTTGCTGTGTAAGTCCTGCAGTGAGGGCAAGGAGGTGCCGACGATCTTCTCAGCTGCTCATTAAGTTATTTTTGTTAAATGTATAACTATGATTTCTGTTAGTTTGATTTTTGTTATATCATAAAATTTATTGTTACAATCAGAATTCTTTGGAATATCACATTATCTTCGTCTTCTTCTTTCGGCTTTTCCCTCTTCAGGGGTCTCCACAGCGAGTCATCCTCCTCCACCTCACTCTGTCCTCTGCATCCTCTGTCCTCACTCCTGCTACCTTCATGTCCTCTCTAACTGCATCCATATATCTCCTATTTGGTCTTCCTCTGTGTCTTTTTCCTGGCAGCTGCATTTCTAACATCCTTCTACCAATATACCCACTGTCCCTCCTCTGGACATGTCCAAACCATCTCAGTCTGGCCTCCCTAACTTTATCTCCCAGTTGTTCAACATGTGCTGTACCTCTGATTATCTCATTCCTGATCTTCTTCATCCTTGTCAATCCTAAGGAGAACCTCAGCATCTTCTTTTCTGCCACTTCCAGTTCTTTCTCTTGTCTTTTTGTCCATGTCTCTGTCTCCAGACCATACAATATACTGTAGTTGGTCTCACCACTGTCTTGCAAACTTTTCTTTTGACTTTTGCTGACATCTTTTTGTCACAAATCACTCCTGAAACTTTTCTCCATCCACTCCATCCTGCCTGGACTCTCTTCTTCACCTCTTTACCACATTTGCCATTTTCCTGGACAGTGGACCCCAAGTACTTGAAGTCGTGTACCTTTGTGACCTCTGATCCTTGTTAGTCTCACTGTTCCACCAGTCTCCCTCTCATTCACACACATGTACTCTGTATTACAACGGTTGACTTTCATTCCTCTTCTTTCAAGTGAATACCTCCGCCTCTCCAAGTTCTCTGCCACATGTTCCCTGTTCTCACCACATATCACAATGTCATCTGCAAACATCATAGTCCATGGGGATTCCTGCCTGACCTCATCTGTTAGTCGGTCCATCACCAGAGCAAACAAGAAGGGGCTCAGAGCCGATCCTTGATGCACTCCCACCTCCACCTTGAAGCTATCTGTCACTCCTACAGCACATCTCACCACTGTCCTGCTGTCCTCATACATGTCCTGTATTAGTCTAACATACTTTTCTGCCACTCCAGATTTCCTCATGCAATACCACACCTCCTCTCTTGGCACCCTGTCATATGCTTTTTCTAAATCCACAAAGATACAATGGAGTTCTTTCTGACCCTCTCTTCGCTATCAACATCCTCAAAGCAAATATGGCATGTGTGCTACTCTTTCTTGGCATGAAACCATACTGCTGCTCACAGATAGTCTGGCTTCCACAACTCTCTCCCAGATCTTCATTGTGTGGCTCATCAACTTAATTCCTCTGTAGTTGCTACAACTCTGTACATCACCCTTGTTCTTAAAGGACAACACCCACCATTTTTTCAAATTGCATCGCCATTAATATTTATTAGTTTATTTAAAAATAATACAGGAGCGTTTATTTATATTGTAGAGAAATAACGCTAAATGTGTTATTTCATGATTTATAGCAGATTTTAGCAGAAGCTCCGGGAAAAATCTGCTCCTCTCCATATATGGGCATTCACATCACTAAAGTGACCGCCTTGGAGTTACAGGCGGAGTTATAATAAGCATTCATCAACTTCCATGACCGCTGCTCTGAGCGAGGGGAAAAAAAAGCGAAGCATTTTTAAATATTCCCTAAATCTGCCTGTTGATTAATCCTGCTGTCGCTCACTGATGTCTATCAAATTCTGAGCGAGCATCCACATAGACATACTAGTTTAATTCGCTTGATTGCGACAAATTCATTAATTTCCGCATCAGCTTTTTATTCTCTCCCCCCATGACCAGACAGGTCGGGAATACAGAAAAGGCAGCCGCACAGCGGAGCTCTGCGCGCGTGCTCCCCCGTGCTCCCCGCAACAAGGCTGGGACGGAGCCGAGCCCTGAGTCGGCACGAATTCGGAACTTCAAAGGTGACCAGCGGAACGAGGAGCCAGAGACGCGCGGCTCGCTCCTCTGGGCAGAGGAGTGAGAGCAGCAACGGTCCGCAGCGGTGTTATAAAATAAAAAAAAACAGAGCGTTGGTCCATCTGCACACACGAATGCACCAGGAAATATGCTGTTTTAACTCCCACTCTCATAAACCTCCATGGAAACTCACTCCTGCCTTCTGGGTGGAGATGTAACTGAAGTCACTTCACACTTCGGCACTCTTCGGCCGGGTTTCCGGATTCATTCGGGACTTGGTTGTTTTTTTGTTTTTTTTTAACCCTCGCCTGGCCCAAATGCAAAAATGAAAATAGACATCATATTAAACTACAGTAATTGTCCAATATGGTGAATTGTTACTCTCATGGTGGGTGTTGTCCTTTAAAAATGGGCACCAGCACACTTCTTCTCCATTCCTCAGGCATTTTCTCACCCTCAAATGTGCCATTGAATATTTGAGTCAAAAACCTCACTGCCATCTCTCCAAGACATTTCCAAACCTCCATTGGGATGTCATCAGGTCCTACTGCCTTCCCCTTCGTCATTCTTTTGAGAGCTTCCTGGACTTCACCCTCACTAATCTTTACAGCTTCCTGGTCCACAGTTTCTATGACCTCCACTCTTTTTCTTTCATTCTCTTCATTCATTAGCTCCTCAATGTACTCTTTCTTTCTTCCCGTCACACTCTCCTCACTTGTTAGAACATTACCATTCCTATCTTTAACAAGCCTAACCTGCGTCTTATCCCTTCCAGCCTGATCCCTCTGTCTTGCCAATTGGTACAAGTTCTTCTCCTTCTAAATGTCCAGTCTCCCATACAACTCATCGTATACCTTCTACTTTGCCTTAGCTACTTCCCTCTTTGCACTATGTCCCATCTCTTTATATT